>JAPWLS010000736.1:0-23876 GCA_028551675.1 Tineola bisselliella | reverse complement strand
TTCTATTTATGAATACTTAGTTTGAAATACATCCTCTAATTAAATACTTAATGAAAATACACAAAAGTACAAATTACTTATTGATTTCATCGCAAGCTATTGTTGGTGGCCGCGGCGCATAACGCGTGTTGGGCGATTGTATTGCGTAATTCTCATTGTTAAAAAAATGAAAATAAAATGTGCCAACAGAGTCCGTAATCCTCGGCGCATGCGTCTATTGTTGTCAAGTAATGCTTTTGTTATTACGCAAGGGCCGAGATTAAATGCACCCTGCATTGGACATCCCTGCATTGTACTAGAACTTACTGTAAAAATTAATATAATTCTCACGGTTTATTTTTAATAACATAATATTGCTTTAAACAATAAGTAAATAATTGTTTTATAAGGAACAAAATTATTTCTAAGAATTTTAGAATCTATTTATCATTTGATTTATAGCGAATCGAATGGCATCATTTGTAACTGTCAAGCATATAAATTGACCATGACTCTTTCTCTAATCTAATATTCTAGACCATGGTTAACCTCTCCAGTTGCCTGATTTATTTCACCAAATTGATATGAAGTGGATCGATTGTCTGTTGCATTCTTGCACTTGCCTTTTGAATCTACATCACGTCTTTGCCACTATTGTTCTTTATACCCCAGGGCAGCCGTCAGCGTAGCTTGTGTATTGGTCTTAATAAACATTCCCTTACTTTCCCCTCTGCGCAAGCTGTTGGAGAAGCTTCGTATGTATATGCCCCGAGGACACACTTCGGCGCACACCCTTGCATCGCTAACGTCTACTGCACAGGAATGTCCCCTTCTCCCCTAAATATGCTCAGTCTCCGTGACGACAACATGTGCATGTGACGTCACCTGCCATAAACCCAGTTCCCACGGTAGGTCAACTGTGACATTCCGTTAGTAAGTAGGTAGTACATTGTCTATATGAAGCAAATCTATAGCAACCGCCTGTCGGAGTAATTTATTACACGTGCGTTGAATATCAAAAGTTCAAGGTCGAAGATAATAAAGCAATAGGTAAACCTATATGTGCGGAAGTATGCATTCACCGCTATGACCGATGCCCCATATCACATTACCCGTTGCATTAGACTCGAGTTAAACCGGCTTTTCAGTTCAGTGTGATCTGCAATTTGCACTAATCCTCTCAAAGCGTCCCTCGCCAAGCGCGCCTTGACCTAAAACTGCGCAGCCACAGGCGCGTGCCATAGCAACGTCTGCAGCATGCACAACGCCTTGCAGATTTATCGACGGGAACTATGGCCCTCGACGCTCGCGCGGTGTTTTGACATCACAATAGCTCATCCGTTTCGCAGTAGAAAGGATGCCTTCAAGGTTTCTCCTTTACCCTTTAAGGAATATTATTCGCTAGTAACACAGAGATTATTTACGACTTATTATTTGTGAGTTAAAAAATATTTACTAGAAGTTATATGTAAAACTCGATTTTTTAAAAATAATATTTTGTGTAAAGTCTTAAATATTTGTTTTATTTTATTATTAAATTAGCATGCGAACTCAATGAAACAAACAATAGGCACCTAAAGAGAACTCATCGTTGGTAATTAACATGTTGGCATTAGCATACGCCGTGACTCACGATCTGCTACCGTGCGCGAACCATTGCATTGGACCAATTTTCGACACAAATTGTACGTATAATTGCTATAACCAACGATCGGAAATGTCTACCTTATTACCGCATTTTTAAACGAAGCCGACCTCCAATACTGTCCGTGAATATTTCATAATAGTTAACGAAATTGGGTCATTCTGTGTGGAAGAGAACAAAGGAAGTTTTAATTCATGTTTTATTGTATTACGAATCCTGAGTAATTTAAAGAACTATATGTACCAACATTATTTTAAGAGATTTGGAATTTCAAGTTCTGCTGCGACCACTGACTTGTAACTTACGGAACAACGGATTTAAATAACCAAAATATATTACGGAATAAAATACCGGTCCCATTAAATCTTAAATATTTAAATCAAGTTATATATTTAAAATTAATTTTGCATTATCTCGTTCTTTTAAAATATTCATATTATATAGCTTTATAATTAATATCTAATACACCGAGCGGTCTTAGTTAAAAGAATGTTTTGTTTTAACTTTTAGTCACATCGAACGCCGCTAGCATGTAATCAAGATGAAAGAATACATTCGTTTGAATATTGTAATGCGAGTCGCGTGCATCGATATTCGTAAATTTGATTCATTTTTATTATCAGACATGTTATTTAAACAACTTTATTGTTATACATGTTTATGTTGAATTTAAAATCACCGGAAAAACTGGTTTTACATTAAATCAAATGTCTATAGGCATAAAAATTATTTAATATATTCACTATGGGTGCCAATAAATGGAGGTCTTGGTCATAAAATTGTGATTAATATGCTATTAATGTAAAATTCACTTCTATTTTTTTTTTCGACCTTTCAATTTTGTTTTATTATGGATTTCTGATTGCAAGTTTATATTAGTTCATTGTTATATTTAGGACAAAAGTATTTCGATTTTCAAGAAAATTCAGCATAAAACAATTAATTTAAAAGACAACGCGGTTTTGTATCGCCTTTATTTTGATTATTTCTGCTTCGGCGTCTCAAAATTTCGTATAAACATAGCCTCATTATTCTAAATTTAAAAAAGATTATAATCAAATCGTGTGTTTCGTAACGTCTGCATTAGGTCTTCAATATCTAATACATCAGACAATTAAATAATTCTTTTGTCCAGATACCGTCTCGCTCCGTAAGTACCGCATCATTTTGCGTGCCTCAATTTCTGACCACAGTGTAACCTTATCACGAATATTGATCTGTGTGAACTGGTAGTTTTGTAACATTTTGTTTAGGTAATTTGTTTATCTATCTAATGCGATGTCGTAATTCGGACATTAGTATTTCACGAACTAGTAATTTGTTTTTGCGGAACTATGACATAATTGCTATTTTTTTATCAGTTTATGATAGTTTTATAGAGGACTTAGTCTCGAGCAAATCATTTGCTAGTTATAAGATCGCTAACCATATACCAATTTCAAATAATTCGAATAGTATTCGTTAACGAAATTAATGACGTATTAGAAAAATGGGTATCGATAGTGTTTTGTTTTGAGGTTTGGTCTTATCTTTGATTTATTTATATCATGATTTCAAGGGATATCAGTATCCAAGTTCAATGTCAAAGTATGTACATATATATCTTTTTTTTTAAATACACAATCTGTAGAGCCGACTTTTTTATTGCAATATAAATCGTTTACTACAAATAATGGTGGCGTACAGTTTTTTTATTTTGTTGTTCAATGGTCGTGATAATATCAAGGTCTGATCATTGTTCGTATGTTACGCTCGACATGTACTAACGAACTGAGAGCATGGACTTTTAAATAAATAACAATACCTAAGTATTTATTTAAAAACGATTTCATTTATCTTTTGGATGGGATTGGATATTTATTATGGGATCAGTAGGATTTATTAGGATTTAGAATTTGTAAGTTTACATATTGCTAATATCAATATGGGTTATTCGCAAATATGATTTTAAAAACTTTATTTGACACATTTACGTTATGGAGTCGCATAAGTTCGATGTCTAAGAAAAACCACTAGCATATAATTTACATACATCGGGTACAAAATATAAGAATTAATCTAATTTTGATTTACCAAAACAAAAAACTACCGTGTTGATTACAACAAAAAACAACAAAACACAAGCATGTTATTGACCATGGTCAGAAGTGATGATTGATGAATAAATCCGAATTAGTCATTCAAAACAACGCGTAATTTTCCATTCTCCGCGTTCACTTATCTCTACTCTCAATATTTGTACCACCATAATGCTTATTGGCCCCTAGTATCAGACAAGAGCCAATTTGCATTCGCACTAGTTGACTATTTACACACGGTTCTAGTTATACACTCGAAAAATCTATTAGCGGCTTTATTGCCGTGACTTTAAAAGTCAGAATAGTTTATAAATTTATAGTGTCATGTCCTGGAAACTTTTCAACTATCGGTGGCATCTACTACTGTTGCGACTCATGCAAATTGTTACTAATAGTAGCTTAACGAGTGGCAGATATAACTGTCCGTCGTTCTATTTCATTGTTTAGTTAGTGACGTTAAATATCGCGATTTCTATCGTAATTGTATATCAAATCGATTATTTACGATTACAAATTTTTAATCCATAGCTATTTCTAAATTAAAAAAACTAACATCAAAATTTTCGCGCTTTAAATATACGTTCGAAATTTAATTACAACAATGTCAACTGAATATGGTAAATTTATTTATAGTTCGTATTTACGATTTTTACTATAATATAAAACAGGGCTGTCTAAACTAAATACCTGCGCGAGCTAATTTAAAGGCCTCAGAAAAAAATATTTTCATGTATCAATTATACAAAAATAAAGATAAATAGATTATACTAAATATTGATTATATATTTTGAGAAAGAATTCTATTATCTAAGCTATTAACTGATTAATTTACACTGTAGATTTAAAACAGGCGGGTTGCATAAAAAGAAGTCGTTTCTTGGACAGCCCTGGTATAAAACACGTACTTAGGACGGTAAATTTGTTTAAAGAAGGAAGTATAAAAACGTATAAGTAAAGTCTAATTAATAAGACTAAGCCCTTGAAGATTCGCAATAAAAAAAAACACACAGAATCTAATCACATTGCTCTTAACGATAATAACACACTTCCTTTAATCATATATAATTAATAATATGTAGTTGGAACTAAATAGAATGTTGTTTAGTATTTTTTGTAATGAATTTCTGAACACATCATGGGAGTTTATTCCTACTGTACATAATTATCAAGGTGATGTTTATTGTACTACAAATTATGTTTCGTTTTTCATCCCGCTTCATATTTTTGGTTATTTTATGATGTGGAGTAAGTTAAAGGGGTGTTAAAAAGGGAAGACACTAACAAGATATCAAATCAAATTTAATTGCAGCACTATTACTTTGGGTCGTATCATAGATGCATATGTTTGCAATTTATTGTTAAATATAGTGATGTTTATTTTAATCAATTCAATCCGAAGTTTGTCTGCGAATAATTCGAAACGTGAGATTTAAATTAATCGAAATAACTACGATAGTAGTATTTCTATTGTTTTTTTTTAACATAAAATTTAGCATTAATTATTATTTATCTTTGTTCCAGGTAATTATTTAATTACAGTAATATATTAATTTAAGTCGAGAAGAATTGGTAAGTGATTTTTTAAAAGTAGTTTTTATATTAAGCTAGAGAAGTTTTTATATTGAGCTCAATCCTAATTGAAAAAAATGCCTTTTTTATTTTTTAATACCTAATGATGAAGACTTCAATTCGTGCAAAGAAATTAGTGTTGGCTTAAAATTATCTCATTACAAATGTGTTCGGTTTACAATCGAACATTGTATATTATTTATTAGTAGTTTTATGATGACAATGCTCTTATTGTGTTACAAGTCATTGGCTATTCAAATTCAAGGCTGAAATACTGAGTCATCTTCACTCTGCATTAAACCTTCAGTGACGATGGTATGTTTCATAAAATTTTACAATTCGCAATTAACACCTATTATATATGTATGTAGCTCTATATAGGTACATATATAACGCTATCTCTTTCAGGCAACCAACCTTAAGATATAAGAATAGAAGATATATATTTGACAATAATAAGAATATATAATACATGCTAAATAACAACACATTAATTATTGCAAAAAACATACATATAAAGACTGAAAAGAGAATATTCTTAATATAATAATATAGTCCGCAAATATACACACACACGTGTTTTGTAAATTTGTGAGTTTATTAAACATTCAACAATATTGGACATGTTGTTTCTCCACAAACAATTTTTCTTTAATTAATCATTGATCATTGATTTTAAAAAATAACACCTCCTATCTGTAACTGGTATTACATCCTCATATTGTTCATCCTAAACATAGCTGACAATATTGAATATCTTCCAAATACAATGTTAGGACTTGACATGGAACACCCTTTAACCCAGCTACTTCCAAAATAGGATTCATACTTATTGTTACGCTTGAAAGTGGTGGTACTACCCCGGGCCCGGGCCTACTCCTTTTAACATTTATCGTGTAATAAAATGATAAACAACCCTGGGTTATAAACTTGAACAATTTATAAATGATACAAACAACTGAAAGGTATTTAAGTTAACGAGCTATTTTGTTATGATTTATTATAGTAATGACAAACGGTGAAAGCTTTACCTTCTACGAAAACGAACCATTTACAGATTTCCTTTTTATCCAAAGATTAATGGATTCCTTTTGCTTACTAAGTACGTCCTTTATTACAATCAGTTATGGGCACGGTTGTAGTGGGACCAATTGTCAATTATAAAAATTTTGTCAACTCTTTTATTAGTACAAACTTCGAACCCGAAAAATAAAACAAATAAGAGATCTATGGGACACTAAGGGCTGTCCACTATATGTCCAACTATATGTCGGCAACCTGTTTGTCCTTAAGGGCGCAAAACTAAATTTGAAAATCACCGAGGGCGCATATTTTACAAATCTGTCCACATGCCTATTCCTAAACTCAACTGATTACTTGCTGTATATCGCCGTTGACAAGAGTAAGTAAATCGCTCTGGCTATCATACATTTACATTAGTCCAGCGAGGGCGCATTAAAAATCGATCGGGGGCGCCGCGTTGCCTACCTCTGGTCTAGCCAGTTACATTGTCTAAAAAATGTTTATATTATTTAAATGTCTAAAACATGTTAAATTTACCCAATAATTAGCTATTTAAAAGTGTGGTCCTGCCATCTTCACGTAATTTTCAGCTCTTTTCACTATCACCTAAGGTCGATGTCCTTAGATTTTCAATAAAGTATGAATGGCGGTCGCGGTTGACTACAAATAGCTTTACGCGATTTTGATAAATGGTTTAGAGGTTACAGACCTTGAAATGATGTTGTCGACCTTTCTATGGGTAAGATTACGTTTATTAATGTCGTATTTTGGACAATTTTCACGCTTTTGCGATGATTAATGTTAGCGGAAAAGTTTCGAATGTACACGCCTTGAGGAGGATTTTCGAAGGAAAGTTCTAGAGAGAGAATATTATATTTCAGAATTATTTACTATTATACTATTATATTTTGATGCCGTTTGGTATGTAACATGAACCCAGTCTTTTAATGGTGACGTCACAAGCCTCTACAGCATGCGTATATTTTTCCTTACCATTATTATATTTAACTAAATATACTATCATATTAATTTATAAATAAAAAAATTGAGTATACTATTTATGGATAAGTAAGAGTTTGTATTAGGTACAAAAAAAGGAGCATCCAATGTCACTTAGGCATCTATATGTGTACAGCATCTTGGTCATTATAATTGTTTACAAATATTCACCGTGAGAAATTACGGAAGCTTATGTTTACGAAGATTGTTAGCGCTTCGGCTAAAAATAAACTAAACTCGAATAAAAATGCTTTCATAATCGCTCCCACGCATATTTTAGTGGTCTAAGTAATTGCTTGAAAATATTATTTTAGTTTAGTATATTAATTTTGGCGCCAAAAACAAGGAAGTGACGTTTCCGTTACTTACTATTTATATCTTATCGTAAATTAGTTTAATTTTACTATCTAAGAACACATACTGTATTTTTTTCAGTACTTAATGTGTAATTATGAACCAGATTTAGCGCCCCGATCGGCGCACTTATTTTCCAATGGTTAGCTGATAGAAAATGCCTAATGGCATTAAACTCGCTATTGTATTCTTATTTAAACATCAAACATTGTGGTACACCGTCAATTTAGCAGACTTAAACGTGATAACGAAATAGATACAGTCTACAATAATAATCTAAATCTGGCATATTTCAAATTATAATAATATTTTATAGTCGTTTTAATTATTAAAACGACCGTGAACGAGTCTACTTACTAGCTTAGTATAAGAGTATAATAAAAAAGTTACTCTGAAGAGTCGAAATTTCTAGAAGCAATCACATAATTACATCAATAAATCTATATAAGGCGAGGCATTTTTTTCTATGACATAATAGAAAGTAACAATGGCCAATGAGACAATGTAAATGTATTGTTGCCGACGGTTTATATTTCTTATTTAACTTTCAAATTATGTTGTTGCTTACTGTATGCAGTTGTGCATGCTTAAACTGCTATAGATAAACGTAAAATGTCTATGCCGGTTGATTCAGATGAATTGGACTCTCCAACAGTTCTTAATATCGTTCTTTTTTTAAAATGTTTTTATTGCATGTCACAATTATAATAATTAAGATGTCATAAATTCAGTGTCAATGTGACATCCGGTCAGGGTACAGCAATATAATAATACAATTAAATTATCCCGGGTGGATGCGTCTGGGATTGCCTGTATTCAAAGAAGAAGAAGTAATCTCTGGTTGGACTGTTGTCCAAATACTTGACATTGTTTGAATTGTCTTAATCGGGCATCTGAGGCCATTTAAATAAAGAAGAAGAATAATAATAATACAATTTTAATTAATAATTAAAATAAAAATTAACAAATTTAATAATTTCAATGAATTATTTAGTTCCATTTACTGTTTCGAATCATTGAAGTAGGTACCCGTCAATTTGAATAGAAGTATTTTAATTCCAAATATGTTTTTAATTTATTTTTTAAATTGTATTAGGCTCTCGTCACATTTAATCACTCTTGGCACTATATTGTTAAAAATTTTAATTGTCAATGTTGTACGGACCCGACTTCACCATATGTAATTTACTAGATTCCACTGCCGAAAAATTATTTGGCCCAAGTTTTTGGGTCTCGAGTATTCATGAAACAAGTGAATGAATGTGCTTCTTAACAAAAATGCATTTAAAATGCATGTAGAGACCAGCGCTAATTCCTACTACATTATAAATGTGAATGTGAGTTTGTTTGTTACATTTTCACGCAACAACTACCGATCATCATGAAACTTTGTACACATATTTTTTGGAGGTACTAGAAGTAACATAGGATACTTTTTATTAAAAAAAGAAGATACTTTTTACTATAGTTTTCAATTGACTATAGTTTCAGCTGTTTGGAATCATATTGATTCATTTCAATTGAAATGACCTCTGATACTTATTTAATGACTTAAATGCGAGCGAAGCCGCGGGTAAAAGTATGGTATGGTTCTCTTAAATCCCGTTTTTACCAATCATTGATGTCATTATTTTTATTGTACTATTAATAAACTATTGTATTTACTAATATTAAAGTGTTCTTTTAAATTAGGTCTCTCATAAACTCTATATGCATATTACGACATGATGTTTTTAAAATTTATAATCACAATACACATATAGATGTATGTTAATGTGTTTCTTTACTAAATAATTACAGTGCATTATATTTTAATTACTACCCGCGTACACTATAGGAAACAGAGCCTAACATTTTCAATGGCGGAAGCTGGAATTTTACAAACGAAATTTAACAGCTCTATTATGTGAATTTGATTGATAGTTAACGTAATTGTGGATAGATTTTTTTGTACACGTGTTTTAAATGTCTTTACTAAAAATACACCCATTGTAAGGTGCGTTGTAGAAATGACAGCAAAGTTGGTATTGTCCGTCCAAGCATATTTATGTTGGTATCGTCCAAATTTTTTATGGTGACTATTACAGTAGTACAATTTTTCAAGCGTAAATTAATAAGTAATTTTTGGAACATAAAATATCTATTACAGTGTGGCGGTCTTGTTTCTTCTGATCTTTTGATTGCCACAATGCATTGTGATAATTATATTTTTAAATCCATTTTAATCTACTTTATTATTTCACATAAGTATCGCTAAAAGTGGTGACCCAACGACTTTCGAACAACGCAACCAGAAAATAACCTTATTTGTGAAGTTATGAAGCTAACGGCAAATTTTGAGCTCGGTATATGTAGACATTCTAAGAGCCCTCGGTCGTCATCTAATATACAGTGATTACAGGGCGCTTAATGCCACTACAACGCCTAACAGAATCAGCTCTTCACAACATGGCCAATGAAAAGTATCAAAACACATATGAAGCGGAATCGGCAGTTAAGATCCTGTGCCTTGCAAATTTTCTCATGTATTTATGGATATTGTTGGACCTCTTCCACCATCCAATCATTATACATGTTATTAAATATTATTAATCGCTTCACTAGCTGGCCAGAAGACTCTGCCACGGACATGGAAACCTTCGCTTTCAAACTTAGAGAACATGTTCGTGTACTTAAGTCAGTTAATGCAAAACATCATTCAACTCAAAATGCTACTTTCTTTCATCCAGAACATCAAAACGTAGCATGCTTTTGTTCATCAAGAAAACATCATGTGTATTTGTGTATTTTCAAGACAGTAACAACATATCAATGGCCGCAGAATACGCTTTCCGGATATATATTCTTCTGAATTTACCGAGAGGGGAGTACTTGTGGCGGTCGATTCTACAAGCCGAAAATACTTATTTAAGAAGATTTGAGGTTTTGACGATTAGTCTGTCAGTGTCATCTTTCTTGTTTCTTCTGATCTTTTGATTGCCACAATGCATTGTGATAATTATATTTTTAATTCCGTTAACTGAAATTCCCGCGACCATAGAGAAGTTGATGACTACATTATGTTTATACTAACTCTTTCGCGTAATTTAATAATAAATTTGAATTTCGCGTTATAGTGAAACCGCGCATAACGGGGTCGCGTAAAGCGGGGCATTACTGTACACAAAAAAAAAACAATATATCTTTATTTAGCACTTAATTTAAAACAGTTTTTATTTTATGAAAAGTAACTTGTAAGTAAAGTGAACGCACTTTAATGTAAATTTCAAATAACGCGGGCAATGAACTGAAAGTATAAAGTGTTATAAAAAACAAAACTTATGTCATTCTAAAGCAGTTTCTCGTATTACTTGTTTATTGCACACCTTTTTCAGAATTTATATTTTTAGTCACCTCCAAAAATACGGCCACTTTTTTATAGTTAATTTCAGAGAAACTGACTCTATATCGGTACTTTACCGGGTTTAATGTTTTTCTACATATACATTATTAAGTACATTTAATGTGATATCTAGTAGAGTTTATATTATTTTTAAAAAATAATTTATCTTAAAGCTAGTTGCAAAACTAGTATCCATTTATCTTGAGGTATACGCATGAAATGCGATTAGGTTACTTTAATAGCTAAAACCTATTGCTAATTTATTTGCTAGTCATAAACAATGCCCATGCGCGCACCCGAAACGCCTGTTGCCAGCCAGTGTATGATTCATTACCGTAATGTTATGTTCTGTCCATGTTAAATTCTTTTTATTGTATTACATAACGCTATTTCGTTTAAGTACATATGGTTATTACGTTTATCGAATGCTAAGTTCTAAATACCAGAAATAATAGGTCATTTGTTAGTCATTTGTTTTTTCTTGTAATAATAGTAACTAAAAAAAAAATATTAAAAGAGATATCGTGCCAAATTTTGGCGATGTATTTTTCATGTAATGTGTGTTTTTATTGTGCAGATTTCATAAATTTTATTGTTTTAGTTAAGTGAATAAATAAAACTAATAATACATACAATTGGTTATTATAAATTATTTTTCAACGACGATTTCCCTTTAAATTTAAAAACTAATTTTAAAATACAATTTCTAATTATGAATCACAGACAAAAGCGCAAAAATAATTGTTGCAACAATGTATTAGATTTATTTTCATTACTAATTGCAAATAAATATTCAACAATATAAATATTATATCACGTTCGTTTATCGCATGACCTTGTATTGGTAATTGATATCCTGATTTGATAATAATAACAACAGGACGTATGGTTTGTCCAATAGCAAAATTATCTGCCCTTGACTGGTCGCACTAACCTTGACAGAGACATTTAAATAGGTTTTATGCAGCCGTTAAACAGCATTGCTTCTTTATAATTATTTAAGTGCGCTTTTGTGTTTTAAAATAACTTATGTTTATTTATTTTTAAACTACAATGTAAACTCGATATAGCGACACTTAAGGCGATGCGTATTTTACGGCGTTATTGAGAATTGTCGTTAAATGAAGAGAAGAAAAATCTATTTTTTAACACTATTATAATGCATATGTTAAATACAGCTAATAAAGCAGTTCTTATTTAATTCCTGCAATTTAGAAAGTACTATTTATAACGTATTGTTGTCGTTATTTAGAGTGTGATGTTACATAGAGCAGCGGTTCTCAAACTTTTTTGGCGAAGGAAAAAGCCTTAATATAATTATAAAAAACTGATTTATATGTATTTATGAATAATCATATTGCAATGTAATATTACGTAATATTTAGATGTAACCTTATAATCTCCTTTTGGTAGGTATTTTTTGCAGTATTTTAGCCCTAGGGTTCCACGGAACACACTTTGAGAATGGCTGACATAGAGTGTTTCATTGTATGGAAAACAAGGTAAACCAACCAAAACCAAGTAATTTCAACGTTTTCGTTTGGAGAGTTTGTCGTTAAATAGACTTTACTTGTAAATAAATTATTTTGATTTAATTGCATGTGTGTGTGCACTCACGTGGAATACATTAACGGCGACATGTGTTTAAACAACGCCATCTATGAGCTGCTGTCGAAATCTTTAGAAAGAAATGTAGTTCCAATTTGAATCTGCTTGTGAGGAGGCTTTGACACAGGTTTATGTATTGATAAAGTTATACACATTTATAGTAAACACGTTTCAGCAACAACGCAGGAAGTGCTAAACCTTGTTTATTAATTTCATTGGAAACTAAAAATGGGGACGCCATGAAGAAAATTTATGTGTAGAGAGTTGTCGCTTTTAAAACTAAAAGCAATCAAGAGCCTTCCAATCTACAATATTTTAATGATTATTGCAGTCCTGTTTATTTATAGTTGTTACTTGACTTGAGTCAATATTTTTTACTCGAGTAAATATTTTTCAAAGTTCCACGTGTAGCAGAACCTTGTAATTTGAACGCATTTCCTTTTGGACGAGCAGGAAAACTATTTATTGCAATTAAGTACAAGGTCGAATAAAAATAATATTTACTTTTGTAGTTATTATTTACTAAAGAAAAACATAGTGTTTTCTCAGATAAATACTCGTAAAAACGAATCAGTCTTTACGAGACATGCTATTGCGTCGTTGTAAAAGCCAATGTTGTCGCGATGAGTTTATTTATTTATTTATAAAGCCTACCTACAAAATTACATTAAAACTACATATTATAAAAAGGACTACTATTATATAAACTAAATGAAATTTTAATTATAGGATAGGACGGCATGCTCAAGGTGATAAAGGGATAGATACTACACTTCTAATAAAATTACAAAAATACATAAAAATAAAAAACAAGAACCAAATAGATGTAAGGAAGAGGGGAGAAAGAAGAAAAAAAATCACAAACAAAAAACAAAATTAAAATTCTGGTTAGTTAGTTAGTTTGAAGATAGTTAGTATCAAGATGTTTCCTGTATTTTGGCTTGTTGTAGGAAAAAGACAGTTATAATCAATTTCCCAAATAACCTCCCACAAAATATTATTTTACTCGAGTCTAACTCAATATTTTAACTCGAGTTAAAACACTCGAGTAACATCACTAAGCCGATAGAAACCTGCAATTTTAATAGTTGCATGAATAGCTAAGTGACAACATCCGACATGATGAACTAAATTAAATATGAATGGAAAACGCTTGTAAAATTAAAATCTTGTTCGCATTGCTTTGACACAACCGGCTTAGATTTACTGCGTTTATAATAATTTGCATTATAATTAATAATTATGTACACTTAATAGGAACAATAATAAACATTTTTTACTATTTATGATACAGAAACAATCGTTTATTTCTACTAAGTTTTATTTTTGTTTTAACCGTCTTAACGCGATTCGTTGATATTATAGTAGATGAAAATTTAGATAGTGTTTTGTTTCTTCGTATAGTTCCGCATTTTTTAAATAGTATCAACCTATTAAAAACAACATTTTACATTGTATTGTTAAGTTATTTGCTAACCAATTTGGCATGTATTTAAATAATTTTAAAATTAATAATTTAAAAGTTATTGTTATTCCATTTTGCAATTTTTGTGTAGGAGAATTTTTCCCCATTTAGTCGCTCTGAAATTTGTATGTTTGTGCATTTTTTCAATATTTCATATCTAAAACCTTTTTTAAACCGCATTATCGCATGATAACTGGGGTTTGTTTGATGTGCGAACACAATACAATGCCATTATAATGTCATGGGTCCATTGTAATTATACTATTCATTTGTTTAATTACGCACAACTTTCTACGATTAGGGTTGCCACAGCTTACAAAACATGGTTTAGAAGTTAGTGACCGGAATTGGTATTAAAAATTTATTATTTAAACCAGGTATATCCAAATCAATTAGCCTTGCTGATTAGATTGCAAATTATTTGATATTATTTTTAAAAATAGAATTGTGACAACCCTATACACAAAACACGCATATTCAACGTCGTTCTACCGTGACAACGTACGAATTCGGACAACAAAAAAGAAAATTTAAATAAACTTAATTATATTGATTTTGTAATGCCTATACGTTTTAAACGTATGTACACTTTCACCTTATTTTTGTCTAAAGAATTCGTATTAATTACATATTATTTATATATGACTGCCTTTGCGAACGGATCAAAGATTTATGTGATATTTTAAATTGTCAATATTAAACGCGAAGTTTGACGTAATTAGCCACTATCTAGTCTGCTGGTTAAACTCTTGAAGCGTGTCTTGTCTACTAGTGTGTATTAATGAAGTCGTTGCTAATATATTACGTATACAGGTTCACTTACGAACTTACCGTCAAGTTAAGTCAAGTAGTATCGATATAATAAAATATGCTAGAAACAAAAGAATTTCACGATTATTTCTGTGTAATAATATATCGCGTAGAATAGCATTTGTAAAGTATAAAACCTAGGGTGTATGTAAGTATTGAACGCTGTAGTCTGACCTTAAGCAAGCAGTGTTTTAAATTGAGTTATTCCTGTCGTTGGATTAGAAAGCGTTCCCTTTTAAAAGTAAAATATTTACATTAAGACGTAATTTGAAATTACGGCTGTTATCTGAGGTGTGAACGGTGGTTATACAGTCTTATGTTAAAGTGGTATTTTACTCTTACATGTTTTATCAAGAACTGTAATCTTGTACATATATACCTATATATATTTATATGTAGGTACGTACACTCAATATATGAAGAATTTCATATTATGTATTTTATATGTAAAATAATAAGTTAGTCTTCAGTTGTTTAGAATTTGAAAATGGTATTCAATGAAAAAGGATGTCTTTCTGATAGTAAATAGGTTTACGTGTACATTGGCCACCAGGACTAAGACAAAACAAACATAAACCTAAAACAAATATTACTTATTTTTTATAATATATTAATATTTATTTCAATCGGGAATCGGGCCGGTATATATACGCAACATAGCTCTTATTCGGAGTCATTGAATAGTGATTTATAGCCGACCTGTCTTATTTAAAGTTTGTTTTATTTTGTATTTGGCTCGTAAAGCCGCCTGTTCTCTCTGTGTTCGCTCCAAAATAACAACGTTGCGACATTTTACGTCGCTTGTTCCGTGTCTTGCGAATTGTTACAATGTTTACGACGTGGATTGAGATTTACGTCAATGGGATTATTTTGTTTAATGTAAAAAATATCGGTACAATTGTCAGCTGTCAAAATAGTTGATATATTTCTGTTTTATTTACTTGTACCGGTATTTTTAAGATAAATAAGTGCACGAAGTGTTGTCTTAGGTTATGCGCGCACGTGGTTTAGCCGCCGATTCAAGGACTTTTTGTGACTTATTTTTATGTGATAGTACGCTAATATCCCCACTCAAAACCAGGATACTCTATCGGACGAGTTGGTATCAGGCAAGGGCAAGGATTAACGCACATACACTTCTTTATATAATATACGCAGTACGTAGGTATATGTTTAGTTGCCGACATAATTACGCAATATAATTGAATTAAACTTCGTAACAATATATAAAGTTTATTGATGTGACGATGCTTAACAACTGCTTCGAGGTCGATATTCGATCCCCTTATTATTTATTACTAAAAATCCCTTAGGCCATATCGTTTTTTAATGCAACTAGTTTTATATAAGCTTTTTTGTAAATATAAATAACAAATAACCTATTAATATCCTTTGTATAAGGTGTTAATGGAAAATGCTAATACGTATACTGTTCCACCATTATAACTGTGCACCTGGTGACGTCATAAATTACACCAGCTTTCGACGAGTTCTAAATCTTAGCATTCTTAGCTTATATTAGATTATTGCGACTTTTATTATTTTCATATTTTGTCGTCTCCGCAATGCCGGCTTGAGATTGAGTAATTATCAATTGATTTCAAATCGATTAGATTATTTTAGGGATGTTGAACTTGAGTATGAATTTTAGCAGATTATAACTAAAAATAGTTTAGATCACTTAGCTGTAATTTTTGAGGAGATAGCGTATTTGAGTAGAACTTCGGATGAATGAACTGACGGAGTAGACGGGTGAATCTCGTCCTCCACGTTCAGAACGGCAGAAAGGGCTAATAAACATCATCAGTAAAAAAAAGTATATTTTTAACTTATTAGTATAAACATTAGTCGACTCTTTCAAGTGATAAGAAGGGCGCGTCTATTTTCGCTCGAGTGGCAAATGATGGATTACAAGTGTAGAATGCGATGTGGTGTTCTGGCGCACGTCCGTCTATCTCAGTGTACGAGCACTAGCAAGTTAAAATAGAATTCAATGATTGATATGACTAATACAATATCATGCTTAAAAGAAACACTATTATGTTGTATTATTTGAAATAGTCATTTTTTGCTAATATTATACTTTGAGGTTGAATCTTGAAAAAACCTATAAACCTCTCGATTTCAGATTCATAATAAGTCCTTAAGATGGAAAGTTGAATCGACTTGTTCATGAAAGAACAAAACATCTCCGTTATTTTTAATTTTTTTATTAGAATTATTATTATAGCGTGAAAATGATCTTGAGTGCATTAGTTCCTTCAAACTGACCAAAACTATTCATAAAACTAATTTAAACAATCGACGATACTCTTAGAAAATGAGAAAAAAAACCGTAAGAATTACCCATCAAGTGTAAACAGTGGGCTTATCACGAATTTTAGTCTGGCTTTCGAACCGAGTTCGCTCCAAGCGATTTGTATGGAAATTTGAGCAGCGCCACCGCGTGCGGATTTGGAACTACAATATTTTAGATGCTTTTTGTTAATTTTCGAACGTTCATTTGATAGATTGCTGGTGCTCGTTAGTCGTTAGTAAAAATTCATGAACCCGATTGCCAACGGATCCGTTTTACTTGTGATAGCTAGATTCGAAAGTCAGACTAAATTCGTGATAAGCCCACGGAACTCGTTACAGATTTATATGGAATATTATCGATAATACCTTTATTGTAATGAAACTGAAATAAACACACTTTATAGCCCTTTAATATCACCCCAAAAAACGTAAGTACTGAGCCCATTGTTATGGAGACTCGTTAACTGATCCTCTACGCGATAAACGCGACCTCATACGGGCATTGTATTTCCAAAAATCACCTGCTGCGTCATTGTCACCAGTTATTGCTATTATGATCCCGTTATACTTGCATTGATTTAAACTCTTTGGTATTTTAAGATCCACGATCGCAAATTAACTACGCAACATCCGGGAGTCAACTGGCATCAAATTAAAAAGTTTGGCTTAGTTAAGAATATAACAGGGCTTTAGGAGTTGCTTACCCAATCTCGAACAATGAAGAAGCGTTAAAAATAAGATGCCCACAAAAAAATTGTATGGATATGAATTTGTTTTTTTTTTTCAAAATTTGAATTTGGCGCATTCATTCGTTTCGTCAATCTAATTAATATGATATATCTATTATAATTTGTAATATGAAGGAAATGGGTGATCAATGATCATTTACATCAGATGTTATATGTTATTGTAACTTTTTACAATAAACAGTCATAATGTCATTCACGGTATTATTGTATTTGGTGCTTAATAATAAACTATTTATTTTAAATTGCTTACTGTAACATTTCGTGCTTAGTAACATCCGCGACCTAAGACAACGAGGCGTGACGGTGTAGGTCATTAAACTCACAACTTCCGTTGCGGATTTTCTGATTCTATGCAATATTTTTTCCCCACTCGAGTTTCTCCTTTCTGTCATTTTCCTTTGTCCTCAGTGCTCTGTCTCGTCTGAAGGACCTGAATGAATACTTGTTTGAAGTGCTGCTTGGAAAATGTTGTTTTTTGTTTTTTGTTTTCTCTGTTGAAAACTGTTCTCGCGTCTGCTCACAATTTTTCTGTAACTAAATTTTGTTTAGTAGTTTTTAGTTTTATTATTGAAAACTGAAATAATTACGGTTATAGCTTTATTTTAATTTTGGAATTACTCTTTACATTGAATAAAACTAGAAAATAAATAAAGGAATATATAGTACATAATTTACTTTTTAAAAAACATCGCAATATTTAAAATCGATCAGTTAAAACGCTTAAAAGGTAAAAATAAAAACCGAACCAGTTTTTTTAAGTTACAAGTTTAATTAATTTAAATATTCGTACTCGATGTACGATGCAGTTAACTGGCATAGCTATAATATATCGACTTCCGGTCGCAAGTCAACTTGTAATGAGTTCACTTGATCGTGAGATAAGACAAGACATAAGACATCCTATGTTATACTTGATGAAACAATCTTCTTTAATTTATAATACATTGCTAAAGGAGTTTAATAATGTTTTGATATATTTTAGAGATTAGGATGATTATTAATTTTATAGTTTTTACTAAACAAGCCGCGACTATTATTGAAATAGGTTAGGTAACATCTCGGGTACATGCTGTATTTGAATTTAGAATAATAGGTAATTTAAAAGTCAAGTGGATTACTACCGAATTTTATTTTGATTAATTTCGGGCTGCTTCGTGTTTGCAATGAGACAATCACATAGATAATTGAATGAATTGTTGCTTATATTAGAAAAAATAGACAAAATATATTCAATGGCTATTCAGTAACTTTTTTTAAAATAACAAATCGTTAGGCATTTCAAGGTCGTATTTTATACCTCATTCATTCATCATCTAGACCTCATTTATACATATATGACAGTGACCCTAAATAGAAAATGTTATTATTGACAAACATAATCTAAATTACGTTATTTGTTCAATAAAAAAGCATTTCAATTATTAAGTTTATTCACTTTTTTTATTGATAGTACAATCTCTCATGACAAGGTCAAGTGCGTCAATAAATTAAGATGCAGGATGTCACGAAACAATTGTACTTTTGTTGCATACAATGTTTCATTTTAATTTATCAAAGTAATAATAACATATAACATAGACAGCATTGTTTTTTGTATATAATAGCATTTCATATCTAACAAGGATAAAAAGGAACTTTTTATTTTATGGAGACCCCTGTTACCACAGGTCCTGACTTCATTCCCTAGTTGAAACAAATATGATTACAATAATTAGTTGTTTCAGGCGTTACTTTGCGGAAATCCATATTAAAGGAAATTGTTCAAAATTATTTTGCTTATAATTCCCTCTACAACATTCAGTAATTTGTCTCGACGCGTCTACTACTAACGTCGTTGAAGCGAAGCCGAAGCGACCGCACGTATCCTGATGATGCCACGTGAAGTGGCGAAACGCGTCGAGACAAATTACTGAATGTTGTAGCGAGAATTATAAACAAAATAATTTTGAACAATTTCCTTTAAATATGATTACGTTCTTCTTCTTTGCAGACATTGTCATCGCGGCATAACTATAAACATAAAGCAATTTAAAAAAAGTCCTGTCTCAATACCCATTAGGAATCAATACATTGTATGTACAATGTAAATAAATATCATTATGTCTAGGCGACTATTGCTGGATTACTAGAAAAAAAATCTAACAGCTATTGTTTTAAATTACGTTTCGTAAGCTAATTTGGGTCCGGTAACTCAATTTTGTTTTAATTAAAGTACTAAACTAAGTTTATCTTATTGATACTACGGTAATGGTGCAATGTGAAATAAAGTAATCTAGCTTAAGGTCGTTTAGAAAGGATTGAAATTACCAGGCGTTAATTGCGATCCGACCGCTGAGATCTCCCAAATCCCCGCCAATATAACCACCGTTGTAAATGTAACCTATATTAAATGCAATATTTAACCTGAGGATCTAGGTTTGATATCCGCTGCTCCTTGTTTCGCCGCGAGCCATTCCACCGTTCTCGATGTTCCCACGCCGTCACCTCAAGGAAACCTAATTAATACTACAAACCTGCATATTAAACCTTTCATTAATATATTGTTTTTGGACCTTGCTTTTGTTTGTAAATTGAATTTTTATTGCTTTTTTTTGTTTGTTTACAATAACCACATAATTTTCAATGATAGGCTTCGTTGCTTTAATTTGTATTTTATTGGATTAATTTATCTTAATATCTCTAAAATTATTATATATGGGTTGTGCACATTTATGACCAAAAGTAAAGTATTGATTTTCATACTTCTGTAAGATCTCACATCAGCAATAATATGAATTAAATGAATATTTATAATTAGGGTGATTTTATTATTAGAACGTTGACGCGATCGTATTTTTTTATATTGTTACTGTAAATACCAAAATAATGCATATACATTTTTTTATAATTAACGATCTTCTTTTGTTACAGGTATACAGAATTACTCGTTACGGTTTATGGTATTGTATTTACAAGTTGTATACCTAATACATTATTTTAACAAAATTGCCAACTTCCGTTAGCATGATTATGTGTGTGTAAAGAGGCGGTTCTCCCGCTGACCGTCGCCGCCGCCATGTCTCTGCTTGCCCTCCCTATATTTAACCTATCGCTCAAGGGTTTCCTGTCCAAATCTCATATTAATTTATACATCTGATTTGTTTGTTTACAATGTATCCACGTGCGAGCAACATCCGGTCGATGAACTTTTATAAGTAAATGCGTTCTCTAGAGCTTTTTTGGAATCGGCGCGGCGCGCGCTTTCAAGCGAGCGTTATAAATCTATTCAGATCGCCAATTTTTCGTCTGAAAAGACGGACGTTAGTTCTAAAACATAATTTATTAATAGGTTTTTTCAAATCCAACTATTTACAAACAAATCTTATGCAACATTTCGGTTTATATTTTAATAAATTTATTAAAGTTCTATTGATGTTATAATATTTATTAGATTTCCTCTTCGAAACTACCATTATAATATTTAATATGTCATTAAACTTCAAACGTTAAGAAAGAAGAGAAAGACATTGAATTATATATAGGTACTAGAGAGAAATCAGTTTTTTTTATTTTTGTTTTTAAAGTATATCATAAGTTTTTGTTAATAAAATGAATAAACGATTCGAACATATTTATTTGCGTTATTGATAGCCCAATCCCAATAGCGAAGAGAAAGTAAATTCTTAGTTTCTGGAGTCTTTTTTTTAGCACGTATCTCAATTGATTGTTACGAAAAAAACATATTATACCTTTTTTGCGACCATACCAATTTACTCTTATCATGTCTCAATTAATTTAAAACGATGCGATTTAATAGCCCGTATATTTTTATTAAATTAATCCGTCTTGCTGCGAACACGATATCTGCAAAGCTTACGAAACATCAGAATTTTTTAATAAAAAAATAATGTAACAGTCTTTAGCATAGTCTTTTAAATTTGTTAAAGTTTGTTTTGCAAATAATCTTAAACATATAATGTTTTTTATTAATGCAATATAGGACCTCCCTCCTTTCCTATCTTCGAATAATCTTTAAAATAATATTATCTTTCTTCGTACTATTTTTTAATTATATATTACTAGTTTTTACCCGTGGCTTTGCTCGCATTTAAGTCATTCAAACAGCTGAAATTATAGTCAATTGGAAACTATAGAAAAAATAATATTTTTTAAAATAAAAAGTATCCTATATTACTTCTAGTACCTCCAAAAATATGTGTACAAAGTTTAATGATGATCGGTTAAGTAGTTGTTGCGTGAAAACGTAACAAACAAACTCACATTTATAATATTAGTAGGGATTGTATTATTAGCTTATATATATATATATATATATATATATATATATATATATATATATATATATATATATATATCTATGTTACTTAGTATGTTTATTGATATATCAATTGTTTTCATCTTCCACTATCATAGCTATAGAAGATATAGCTTCTACTGATAAGGCTGCCATCTCTTCATCATATAATTGTGATATTCTATGCTATTAAAATAAATAAATGATTTTATTTAGATAATTCCATCTGCAACATCACTATCAAACCCGTCTCTCCATTATCAATGGGATATTATTTCAGCGACAGGAACGGTTATTAGCTTTCAATTTACGACAGGCGCCGTCGTTCAAGGTGTACTTTAGGGTTATATCTTATCCGGCCATCGTAATACTGTCTCCTCACCCCTTATTTTGTAGCTAATTTATTCAAGCGTGGGACGAAATAGCCCGTTTTATGTGACGTTCACAATTATGTTTTGATTACTTTCTTTTTTAATTAAAATTAACTTTTACATTACACACTACAATTACACAAGGGTCCCGGGTTGGATTCCTGGTTAAGACCAATATTATAGGTGTGAATTTTAGGTTTGGGTTGTAACACCCACTCTGTGTTGACGAGTTTCTTGTGGTATTCTTCTCGTCATGGTAGAGTCTAACGATGAGCAAGTGCACGCCTTTAGTGCTTATGCTAATAAACGATTTTCATTTCTAATACCCATAATACAGGGTATTCTAATTTGGCAGTCAGAGCCTCATATACATATGTATGTAAATTTATTTTGCATACATCCAGCTATCGTATATAAGAGAACTGATTTTTCTAAATTAATAAGAGTTATTAGGTGTTCAAAATCAATTTTATTACATGCCTTTGTTATTGTTACCCCTTCCCCTTAGTGGTTAGAAACCGCATAAAGTTCTCATTACTCGTCGCCTTCACAAAAGCCAAAATTACATCTATAATTTAACCTTTAACATTCTATTATGAACTACATTACAATAGAATTCGGATCTCTGGGGGCAGAGAACCGTAATTATGATCAAAAAATGTTTTATTTAGAATTAGTTTTTAATTTTTATTCACGTTATTTATTTTCCCAAAATACTTCTCTTATGCAATGTAATTAATTATAATTGTTTAAGAGCTTTTTTGATTGACATATATAAAAACAATCTAAAACTAGACCAAACCTGGTAGCTTATAACGTAATAATTTTGTGCCTACCGTCGTCTCTATGTAATGTATATTTGTTACCCATATTTTAACTTTCAATAAAATAAATATTTGTTTTAGTCTTTTCAAATAAAATATACTTTATATTTCGGACAACATATTTGAATAACCTCCTTAACTAATTATACCTTCAACACACAAGTACCAAAACATCTTGAATCGCAATCAAAATAAACTGAGACGTTTTTGTATCAAGTTTAAATATCAGTCGCATAGAATCAAAAACAACATGACTTGTGATAAAACCACATAATGCTGTTTATTATTATTCAATACAAGTCATACAATATAGTTTATATCATTATCTAATTGAATGTTTTGCCAATAAAATGTCAGGTACACGCATATAAGTAGGCGTGAACCCCCTTCATACAGTTTCATACATACCGACGTGTACGATACGCATA
>JAPWLS010002152.1:0-85600 GCA_028551675.1 Tineola bisselliella | reverse complement strand
TCTGATCATAAAAGCCTCCATTGACATACAATAAAGTTTTTTTCAGAACACAATAATAATAATAATAACACTTTAATGCACAAAATAATACATATAAAGATGAACAGAAGAAAAGGCCTTATCACTAAGCAGTGATCTCTACCAGGCAACCAACCTTAGAGTAGTAGATCAGGAAGTGAATAATATACTAAACTACAGTTCGCGACCCCTACCTTATAGTGGCTTAGCTTAAAACAATAAAAAAAATCTTACCTTCATAACCTAACAATTGTTGTCGACTAGTCCTTGGCGGCGGCTCCGGTGATCTGCCAGTACTGTGTTCTCGACTTAAACTGAAATACATATACAAATATAAACTTAACATATAACACTTAGATATTCAGAAACTACCCCCAAGCATAGATTCACTGAGTAGAGTTCAAAACTTCAAATGTTACTCAGTCGTATGAAACAAAATAGACCGATCACACGCTTAAAAACTTGTTGACGTGATTTTTGACCAATCATAATAATCTACTGTCACCTAGCTGTCATCACGTTCTGTTACACGCATTTATAAGAAATCGTTTCAATCGTTACTTATTAATATATAAATAACAGAAAGAAAAAATGGAATAAAATGCATTTAAGTAATGATCTGTGGGCTTATCACGATTTAAGTCTGGCTTTCGAACCGAGTTCGCTTCAAGCGATTTGTATGGAAATTTGAGCAGCGCCACCGCGTGCGGATTTGGAACTACAATATTTTAGATACTTTTTGTTAATTTTCGAACGTCTCGATCTTTCGTTCATTTGATAGATTGCTGGTGCTCGTTAATCGTTAGTAAAAAGTCATGATCCCGATTGCTAACGGATCCATTTTACTTGTGACAGCTCGATTCGAAAGCCAGACTAAATTCGTGATAAGCCCACTGATGATCACAAATCAAACTACGCTGAAGCACTATTTCTGACGTGCCTTAATGCGGCTTAAAATCACAGTTACTTTAATTATTGCTAACCAGACAGCGGTTGTGTGATAGCAGACCTACCCTTGGTAAGTATAGAACTAATTTACCTTTTATTTCTATGAGGTGTCGAATTCATATCGAAGCGCGATCTTCGTTGTTGATTTTGATGATAGAATCTTTGTAAAACAATTGGACTAGTATTGCCTGAACTCTGAAAATAACAATAGCACAAACATTGATGAAATAAATTATGAAGATATTTTGACATTTCTTCTGTCATCCGTCTTATCTGTCTTCTTTCGTTTTTTTCAATTTTGCTTTGTGATAATTATATTTTTAATCCGTAATAATCCGCAATATTATTTCACATAAATTTCTCTAAAAGTGGTGACCCAACGACTTTCGAACGATGCAAGCGGAGAATAATGCTATTTGCAAAGTGTCAGTCAAAATTCCGCCGATTTGGCGAAAGAATATCGCAACATGGAAAATGCAGATTGATGCGCAATTCGCATGCTGTAATATCACAGCGGAAGCAACCAAATTTAATTATGTTCTTGCTGCACTGGATTGTGAAACTGCCGATTTAATATCAGATTTTTTAACATCTGAACGAACAGCTACCCCCTATACTGACCTAATAAACAGGTTAAGTAGAGAGTTTCAAGAGAGTGAAAGCCGCAAAATTACCAGACTGTTAAGCGAGTTAGATTTGGGCGACAAGAAACCCAGTCAGCTTTTAAGGGAGATGCGTTCTCTTGCAGGAAACCAGGTAAAAGACGATTTTTTGAAAACAATATATCTGCAAAGGCTTCCGGCAAATCTTAGAACTATTGTGGCGTCTAGTTCCGATACTTTGGACAATCTAGCAGAAATGGCAGATAGGATTTTAGATTACTCAAACAGCACATCTTTTGTTTGTTCAACGCAATCTGCGCATCCTGTGGAGCCGAGTTTAATCACACAACCAGATCGCTTATCAAATATTGAGAGTCAGGTAACTGAATTGACGTCAACTATTAATTCGCTTCTTATGCCACGTTTTCGAGCACGTTCGCGCTCCAGGTCGTCTCAAGCGCGTGGTTATAGTAACTCTTTATGCTGGTACCATCAAAATTTTGGCAACAGGGCTAGGAAATGCGTTAGTCCCTGTTCTTTCGCATCGAAATCTACTCATCAATCGGAAAACCAGTAGGCCTTTCACATGAGGCGACACATAGTGAAATAGGCCAAATTACTAATCGTCGCTTGTATGTCACAGATATTCAAACAGGCGCTCGTTTCCTAATTGACTCAGGTGCTGATGTATCAGTCGTTCCACCATCTATGCAAGATAAACAACGTTTCAACAAACTTGTATTGTATGCAGCTAACGGTAGTCAGATTCATACTTACGGTGAACGACTTATTAAATTAAATATTGGTCTCAGACGTGAGTATTGTTGGCCGTTTATAATCGCTAATGTTCAGCAACCGCTCATTGGTGCGGATTTTTTAAATCACTTTGGTTTATTAATTGATATTAAAAATAAACGTTTAGTTGATAATACTACTAAATTATGTACTGTTACTGTCCCATTTCACGAAACAACAGATACTAGCATACGTTTAATTGATCCTCAAAATAAATATGCCGATCTCTTGTATAGATTTCCCAATCTTCGCCAAGTTGGAGTTTCAA
This sequence comes from Tineola bisselliella, assembly GCA_028551675.1. Taxonomy (NCBI): domain Eukaryota; kingdom Metazoa; phylum Arthropoda; class Insecta; order Lepidoptera; family Tineidae; genus Tineola; species Tineola bisselliella. The sequence goes on along the minus strand of JAPWLS010002152.1, from coordinate 82,969 downwards.
AAAATGATTGACCTCGGTATTTGTAGACCCTCTAAGAGCCCTTGGTCGTCACCTCTACACATGGTTCCCAAGAAGGATGGTTCTTGGCGTCCATGTGGTGATTACAGGGCACTTAATGCCGCTACAATACCTGACAGGTACCCCATTCCTCATCTACATGACTTTAATAATCGCCTTGCTAACACGCAGATTTATTCTAAGGTGGATTTAGTACGCGCATTTCATCATATTCCTGTTTCTGCTGACGATGTGCCAAAGACCGCCGTCATCACTCCATTTGGGCTGTTTGAATTTTTAAAGCTTCCTTTTGGATTGAGGAATGCAGCTCAATCTTTTCAACGTTATATTGATACAGTATTACGTGAATTAAACTTTGTATTTTGTTACTTAGATGATATTCTTGTAGCGTCTGAAAATGAACAACAGCACATTCATCATTTGACATTACTGTTTCAAACTCTCAGCAAATATCATATTAATATTAATCTTAGCAAATGTTTTTATAAACGCTTGTAACAGAACGGAGCTTTAAACTCTACTCAGTGAATCTATGCTTGAACGTAGTTTCTCAATACAGACCTTAGTCTGACATATGGCAAAGATAAAACAAGCTAGTATCATTACGTCATACTCCAGCTTCAACCAAAAGACTAAGCTAAGTAAAAATGACTCGAGTAACAAAACTCACCCTGGCCCAGTCATAATCCATGGGTACAGTCGGCGGCTCCACCTCCTCCTTCACGATGATCTTTCCTTCTTTCACTAATTTCTGATAGACCTCCCTGCGGAACCAATTACTCTTACAGCAACAGATATGACAGAAGAATTGATATCGAACAATTCTTTTTTTAAATTTTGTAATTCAATAAGTTTTAGATTCACGCTTACTTGACAGCCGCTCCCAAACTGTCGAAGGAGTCGGGTACGGCTGCACCGAAGGCCTTGAGACCGGCGTTCTTAGCGACCGCCTTCTCCACCGTGGAACCTGCCAGCGAGCCCGCATGCCCGAACTGCACCTCCGAAGTGAACATGTCTATAAAACAATTAAACCTTAAGTAGGTAATAATACTTCATTGATCACTTTATTGATTACATGAGCGATGGAAATGTGTGGTTAAACTAGTGTTTGAGCTTGGCTTACTAGAAGGATTTTTGACTGAATTTAATGTTGTATAGGTAATTAAATTACGCGTTTCGCCACTTCACGTATCCTGATGATGCCACGTGAAGTGGCGAAACGCGTCGAGACGAGTTATTGAATGTCGGTGGAGGTTATTTTCCTTCATCGACCTAATGCAGCGGGAATTATAAGCAAAATAATTTTAAATAATTTCCTTTAATATGGAATTCCACGAAGTAATGCCTGAAATAATGAATTATAACCATTTAAGGGTTAACATCAGTGTAATCGTATGCTGGGTTACTATAAAAAATGAGGGTAGTTAACATACCGGAACACGTGCCAATGCACCAAGCGACAATCGGCTTCTTAATCAGCCCATCCCTCATCGCTCTGCACACGTGGTATTCCTCAACACCGCCGACCTCACCGAGAAGCACCAACATTTTCACATTGGGATCCGCTTCGAATCTGCAAACAAACAAACACACCCAAAATAATAAATCTATCCCGGAACTTTTCAACTTTAACCCTCCGTCGGGCGCGGCCGATCTCACAGGCACAGCAATTACAGGTTCTATGAACTCCCAGTTTTTAGTCTGATTTAAAGGGAGGAAAAAAAAATTCTATCACTTTTGTATAAAATTTATTTCTAAATATTCCAATAAAAAAAGATTGATTTTTATTTTCATCTTAGAATTTAATTAGAAAAAAATTAATCATCAATTTTCTCAATGAGCCCGTCAAGCACACCGCGCCCGATCTAAGGAGGGTTAACCCATTACTCCCCAAGCGTCGAAAACATTGAATTTTTTTGGTGAAATCTTTAAAGTAAGTTCATAATATGTTAAGAAAAAATAATATGACAAAAAAACATTTTAAAAAAATTATTTAATGCTGAGTCAGCCTGTCTTATAAAATATGACAATGGGGACATAAATTATATTTTGTTTTTATTTTTATTTTTATATTATATATATTTGGTAGAAGTCTAAGAATCAGTTTTATGTACTTTGAAGTTGGTTACTGTTTTCTTTTATTTTTACGGTATATAAAATAATAACATAATGCTTGAAAAAATTACATTAAAATTACGTAAATATTTTTCTCAGTGGAAAAAAATATATTTCATCAGAAAAATAGTATAAAAATACGAATTTCATCAGTAACAATAAAAAATAAAACTCTTAATAGGTTAAAAAAAATTGAATATAGTGTCCTAAAAATAGGACAGTGGGAAGTAATGGGTTAATATAAACAAAAGTGTTCAGGTACATACCTCAACAGATGATCAATGAACGTGGTACCGGGATACTTATCACCGCCGATGGCCACGCCTTCGCACACCCCGTCCGCGTTCTTCGACAGTATATTGTTCAGTTCGTTGCTCATGCCACCCGAGCGCGATACGTAAGCGACACTGGAAGAGAACGAAACGTCAGAGTGGGAGGTCTCTTCATCCAAGTGGAGACATCTCATCTGCATCTCATGTTGCAGCACATTGACTTCATGTTATACCCGATCACTTTACACCTTTCGCCTAGTGTGAGAACCAGGGGGGCTACTCGGGCGTATCCGAAGTTTCGTGATACGGCCGTCACCTCTATAGCTTACCCCAATTTTGACATAATAAGCCCGTAAAAAGTTTTGTCAAATGTCCGTAAAATAAGCATTGTGTTGCCTATCCGTCGTGAGGTCGCTGTCAAATCCGTAATTTCGTGAATGATTACGTAAGTGTCTCTGAGTAGGAAACGTCCGTATTTTCATCCGAAGTGCGCCTGAGTAGCCCCCCAGATGTATATACGTATAAATTGTGAATAAAGTATTATTATTATTACATTGTCGTTTATTTTTTTATTAATTAGTCTCCAATAGAGTGCTATTACTCATCAAAATAAATATTGGCAGTAGCTGCTGTAATACATACTAATATCATAATAATCCCTACTTAATATTATAAATGTGAATGTGAGTTTGTTTGTTACGTTTTCACGCAACAACCACTTGACCGATCATCATGAAACTTTGTACACATATTTTTGGAGGTACTAGAAGTAACATAGGATACTTTTTTCCAACTGTCTATAGTGTCAGCTGTTTGGAATCATATTGATTCATTTCTATTGAAATGATCTCTGATACTTATTTAATGACTTAAATGCGAGCGAAGCCGCGGGTAAAAGCTAGTATATAAATCTACTATGACGTAGAATAGCTGCTGTATAGGGGCATTGGCATTCTATTATATATGTACGGGTAAACTTATGGTATTGGTTATGGTCAGACATTAGCGAATTAATTTAAAGAAATATTCACCTTCCAGGTCTATACAGCTTAGAATCGATTATATTATCAATCATTCCAGCAGTGTTGCCAATCTTGAAGCACCCAGGTTTGATGCCGCCCACTGTAGCCGGACCGATGATGTTAACCTATAAAGAAACAACAATAAATTCTACCATTAGCGGTATTTTTCTCTCACTATTAAACAGTCAAATCAAGCAAGTTGAAAACGAAAAATATATATTTAAAAAACATACACCGGGTGTTAGAAAACTACTTGAAAAAGAAAACTCCTAAAACATATCCTGAAAAACTAATTTTCCTGAACAAAATTGTTCTTTACACTATCTACCTAAATTATGTTACTGTTATGTTTTTTTACCCTTCACATTTTTTCTTAATAAATATTCAAAGGTTGGCTGGTAGAGAATGCTACCTAGCATTAAGCCCGCCTTGTACTGATGTACTAAATTTTTAAATAAAATAAATAAATAAAAAGTTTCATAACCTGAAAGAGCTCATTTTACCTGAACAAAATTAACTTTTACTAGAACTGTAGAATAACTTGCCAGGAGTGCATTTTTAGAAAATTGCATTTTAACACTAGGTTTACGGGACGCGTCAATTTGACGCATTTTGACTTTTATCAGAGAATTACCAAAAACTGTTTAAATTTTTATTTTATCTCTTTGTATGACTTTTATTCATTGATCGAGGGAAATATATATTGAAGTCTATTTTCTTTAAAAGTGTTGAATTACTGAACTTGTGTATGTGGTATACCTATCTCTACGATATGCGTCAAATTGGCGCGTTTTAGTAGAAGTAGGTATATAGAAAACGTCCGTAAACCTAGTGTTAAAGGTGGGCAACACTGCTTCCCAGAAGGAGGCTGTCATTGTCAACTTGTGCTTTTTAATATTATACAACTTTCTTTGCAACAGAGTTGTTTCTCTGAAATCATCATCGCTCGTGTCTTCGAACACAACCCCGTGTTACAATATTTATTTTGTCCAGGAATCAAAGCCTGGACATCTGCATAACTCCCATACCCATCATCATGAAACTTACCCCTCTAGCATCGGCTAACTTGACAAGTTTCCGCGTCATATTCTCAGGTATTCCTTCAGCGATGATGACCACAGAGTTGATCTGCGGGTGTTGCATCGCCTGCATCGTGCTGTCGTAGGCCGAGCGGAGGGAGGCGAAATTCACGAGAACGGTCGCCTCTTGATGTCTACGCATCGCAATATCCATATCGCTGTACACTAAAAAATAAATTAATAATAATTACTCGTCAATACATATACAAATATAAATATAAATGAAATAAATTTATTAATTTATTAATTATCAATTTGATTTAGCTGCTGTATACTGGCATTGTCCACTTACATACTAATGTCATAATAATATATAATAAATCTACTATGATGTAGAAGAATAGCTGCTGTATAGGGGCATTGTCATCCTATTGTATACCTAAGGGTAAACATAAAATGACATAGATTATGTCCAAGCTTTTTTATCAGTAAGATATTCATCTAACGTGTAAGAATACTTTATGCGGATTATTATTCTACAGACATCGTGGTCGCCATAAGTTCGGATTGTTATTTGTAACTCCGCTAGTGACCGGTAGATGGCGCAAGATAATCCTGTATCTCACATAGTATGGAAAGCTGTTTTAGGTTAGTCAGTAAGAGGAATCTTAATCTTGTTACGATTATTAGAACTATTATAGACGTAATCGACATCATATATTATAAATACAATGTCTTTTATATATTGTAAGATATATGAATAACTAACGCCATCTACCGGTCACTAGTGTAGTTACCAATACAAAATTAATGTACAAAATTAGCATTATTTTGTATTTTAAAATACTTTCTGATTATCTAAAGGCATTCATTTCATCTCTTGATTATTATACTTATATTGTAATAGGGATCTACTTAACCTTAATGAAATGAAAATAGTTTGTTAGCATGGACACTAAAGGCGTGCGCTTGCTCATCGTTAGACTCTACAATGGCTTCGGGAAGGCATATATCGAGAAGAAGATCCTTTAGAAGCCTTTTTAGCTTTAAGAAGTTACACTGATCCTACGTTGAAGACCAACTTACCTGGAATGAAGACTTCCTTGTTACCAAAATAATATTTTTGTTTATGATCAGCCGTGAATGGATAGACTATGGCGACGACAGAGGGCTCAGATCGGCGACTTATGTAGTCAAAGTCCAACATGCCCTGAAAATAAATAACGTTAAGCTATAAACATCTAATAGTCCCCTCCCACTATGCATTTTCTTTTTACAGGCAACTTTTAAACTAAAATATTACCGGGTTCCATTAATCCTTAATTTCACCAATATAACACGATACGTAGCACGTGTCGACTCTTTTCATATCTTCACACACTAGCATAGACATCTCTCTTACATATTTCAACAAACAAACACACTGATCTACACAAACAAACTATGTACAATAACAACTTTAAATGATAGATCCTGCCACGTTAATAGCACCAGGCGATATAGGGTGTAACATATAGGTCTGAGAACGGCGGCAACTGCTACTAAATACGGTTCGAAGTGACGAAGACACCCTCATTGGTTTATTAAGGTTCACTCACTTGAATAGCACGGTTCTGCATCCCCCATATGATCGCCTTCGTTCTATCATTAAACAGCGTCTTCGTAGTGCTCGTCGCCTGGCCCAGGTCTTGTCTGGTCGGCGATTGTGTGCAAATTAGATCTAGAAGTTTATGACTGAAGTCTGGAATGTCTAATTTCGGTTTAGGCTGAAAGAAAAATCAACAATTAATTAATAAAATCATCAATTAATTAATAAAGTCAACAATTAATTAATAAAATCATCAATTAATTAATAAAATCATCAATTAATTAATAAAATCATCAATTAATTAATAAAATCATCAATTAATTAATAAAATCATCAATTAATTAATAAAATCATCAATTAATTAATAAAATCAACAATTAATAAACTACCGATTGATATTAAATTATTACCCAGAGAGTGTTTTAAAAACAGATTGTATGTTTGGCTGACGCAAAGATGTTTTTATAGTGTTAAAGAGTTTTTGGAATTTTAACGATTGCCGATTTAATGATTATAATGGTAATATTTTGTGAGTTTTCAATAATTATAAATTTAATGTATATATACAAATTGACAAATAATAACCTATATAAATATAAGAAAGATTGACATAGAATAATTGTAAATTGACATTCTGTTATTAATTAATTAATTTTTTTTGCACGCCAAGTAATTGGTGAGACATGTGAAACTGTATTATTTTATTAATTTACATCCCTGTGCCAATGTATTTCATGCAAAATAAATATATTTCATTAAAATTAAACAGATCATAATTTAAAAAAATAACAACTTACCAAAGCTTTGGGTCGCGGCAATTGTTTAGGTGCGTAATCGAGCTGATGCTCCTTGGGTATGGGTGACTGCCCCAAAGCCAACCCCACTATGCCGGTCATGTTGGCTTCCGGTCCAAAGACGTAGAGCGGTATGCGCAAACGATGGCCCACTTCGCGCATTTGTCTGTAAAAACACAATTATCACTTTTATAATAATAAAATAATAATAACTCTTTATTGCACAAAATTAAAATACATTTAAAGAAGAACAGAAGAAAAAAACAAAAGGCGGCCTTCTCACTAAGCAGTGATCTCTACCAGGCAACCAACCTTCGGGTAGTAGATCAGGAAGTAAAGAGTAGGGTGCAAAAGAACAAAATAAAATAATATATACAAATGAATAATAAAGATATATATATACTCGCATACATATACTACTAAAATAAAATAAAATAAAATATAAATTATATTGACACGTATTTATAGAGCTTTCTTAAATCATATAGAAGAAGCTGCTACAATATATATTTTCTATACAATAATAAAAACCGAACACCCCAAAACATTCTTTTGTACTTGAAATATGTAAACATGTGATTGCGCCTATTAACACTAGATGGCGCTAGCTACTTTATATCACAAAACTTCACGAATAGAATTGATCTAGTTTAACAGTCAGATCAGGCTTATTACAGCTTCTTTCATATTTATATAGAATTTCATTATGACATTTCTTTGTTGTATTTAACAATATTTACAACTACCCTGCAACGGCCGAACCGAACAACACTGACCTCAATCCTTCCTGATAGTTGGGCCCGCCACGTCTAACAAAAATGGTAACGTTGTACTGAATCAAAGCGTCCTTGTAAGTCTCTATCGCCGTTATTATACCGCGGAACGTGTCTGCCACGTTTGTGAAGTTAGCAATACCACCGCCAATAATCAGCACCTGAAAATACACACAGTCTATAGACTGCTTAATACTAAAAAAACGAGAACGGTCATTTGACCAAAAATTAACAATAACACCTGGCTTTACGTCAAGACTCGGGACACCTTTAAAACGACTGTTCAGTGTGGCCTCAATGCCTTATTTTCAGATTCAAAAACAAGTAACACTGCTATTGGCCAGTAGATGGCGCTAAATACACAAACACACCTTCCCATCAGGATGCTTCTCCCTACACATAAGACTGAAGATCGTTTTAGCATAGTCAGCAGTCTGTGACTCGGTGGGAGCTCCAGAGTATTCACCATAGTTAGCGAGTTCTCCAGCACCTCCGAGCTCACATATAGTGTCCGTGTAAACCACAGACGCACCACCACCTGCCACCATCGTCCATATGCGACCAGATTTATTCAGGATTGTCAACTGAAATAGATTACACACAATTAATACTCAATAGACACCCTTGGTAGCACATTCAGTAACAACACTTACCTTTAAGCTAGCACCACTCTTAGCATCCAAATCAGCGATATGAGCCTCCTCGGGGTAAGCGTCTCGACCGAACGGTGGCGGGAATGTGACCTCACCTGTACACCAAACAGAATAACTCTCTATAAATACATATGGAGTCTAAAACGGAACGTCAATATGTGAAAGAGACGAAAGGCGAGGAAGAGGGAGAGATAAATATATATTATATCTAATAATAATAATAAATACTTTATTGCTTTAAATAATAATAACAATGCTGACACAAATTAACCCATAGGAAACAGATTTAGAGCAATTGGCGATCTTATCACTAAAAGTAATTTCTTCCAGATAACCAATTGTCATAGAAGAAGCAGTAATAGTATTGGGCAATGCAATTTAGATAAATACATAAATATAAGTCAACTAAATATAATGAACATACACATATATAATTTTAATATATACAAATATTATTCAGAAGGAGAGAGGTATAGTGATTTAAGTTTAAGTTTAAAGATAGGAAGAGATGGTGCAGATTTGGTAGATAAAGGTAAATCATTTCAGAGACGTATAGCTTCCACAGTAAACGAATTTGAGTAGAAGGACGTAGTGTGAGAAGGAATCAGTAGAGTATGATTAGCAGAAGAACGAAGAGAATAGTCTTGGAAGATTGAAAAATTTGTAATTCTATAATTTAATATTGACATAAGAATGACTATATTTTTTATTTCATTTGATTGTTATTTTGATTTAATTAATAATTGATTGTATTTATTTTTTTTTTTGACTTAATTGTAAATAGTTTTGTAATGTTAGTGCATGCAGTGTTCACTGTGCATAGGGCCTACAATTGGATTGTTATAATTCTTAGTGCGATGTTAATTCCTAGTCTAGTTGTAGAGCCCTGTTTGTGGACCCAATTAAAATATAAAAAAAACAGAGGTGGTGACATTGGAAGCGTTGTTTAAGAGGGATGTAGGGTTAAAGAAAGCACAGTATAGAAGAGAAAGTATGTGGAAATTTCGACGAAGGCCGACCAACCAATATGAGAATCCATTTAGGAATGCCTAATAGTGAGTCCCGTAGATTATTATATCATTAAAACTCACCCCAATTCTTAGCGCAAATAAAGTCAGCAGTCTGATCCAATTTCGCAGCCAAATCCAGCAGATATATCCTCTCATTTGTAACAACTATTGGATTTATTTCCATATACGTAAAATACAGATCCACGTACACTTTGTATAGAGATAAGATGAATGTTGTAAGTATTCTGGAAGATAATCGAGGAATCATATAAGAATGTGAAATTAAAAGCACTAACTTAAACTTTTATTAAAATATGTGTGATACAAATTAGACAGCGCCATCTATTATGGAATAGCAAAGCCATTGTATTTTTTAAAGTCAAATGTCTTACACACATCAACATTCCACTTAATCTTAAGCTATTTCAAAGCCTTCACCAGTATTATGTTTGAAAGTGGTTACACCACAATGAGGCAGCAGACTGAGTTCTACTCGATATCCACCATACCCTTAACCATTCTACTAGCTCCAGAGCCGCAAGTGGCTCTTTGGCTTCTTAAGTGCGACTCTGACCCAAATATCCATTGTTCGCATTAATAAACATTTATTAAGTATGAAATTTAGTTTTATTTAGTGTAATAAATGTATACTAAACAATTTTGACTCTTTGGCTAATAAGTTTGCCGACCACTGTACTAGCTCATCCAAACTATAGTATAACCGGTCACATTACAAGAGGCGGCTCTAGCCCATGTGCAATCAATACTCCAGCGCCCTCTAGTGGTGTAGAATAAAAGAGTCACCTCTTAATGGAAGCCGATTTAATATTTTTGAGTAGAACACGCTCGACCTCCTCGCCGTTGGGGAACGTGTCCACGGGCACCTCCAACCTCACAGCCAACGCGTCCACATCGCCCACATCGACACCGCCTTGATGGTGAAACAATATCGTATCAGATCTACGGCCAGATTGGATGCAAATGTACATCTCCTCGTTCTGCAATGGCAAACGTGACATGAATTATCAATCTGGACATCATACACGAGGAATCTATCAAATTTTTACCCAACATGGGTTAAACAACATATTTTATTTTTCATTAATTTTATAGACATCCATCCTAGTGGCGATTAAACTGAACTATTTCAACACATTTAACGTAAAATACGATGGTAATACTTAAAACTCGCTACGAGGTGGGGGCAATTGTTAAAAATCAATTTAAAAACTTCAATTGTTAATAAAAATCTTAAATTGTTAAAAAAAAATTCAAAAGTATTTTATTCTTAAAGCATGTTCTTTTACCTTTAAAATGATAGAAAAAACCCGTTTGTATCACAAATGCAACCGGAGTTGTGAATTTTTGAAAACTAAAGCCCAAAATCATCAAAATCGCGAATTTTCAATCCTGGCTAGTGTCTGGAGAATATTGTGAAAAGTAAAAAAATAAAAAATACAGGTCTCGTTTTTTTCAATATAGAATCCGTAACAAAACTTTCACTCAAATCAAAAATGCGTCGGTTAAAAAGGTGTTCGGTTTGTAAAAGAATCCCCCATATACATCTTTCTCTTTCACTAAGCTAACTAACGAGCGAGACAAAATAACTGTACAGGAACTACTATATAACCAATAACCACACTCACAGCTTCATGCTTCACGAATGGCTCCACAATGAAATGCCTCAACTTCCCCACGGCAGCGCCAACACTCTGTTCCTTCCCCATGTGCTCCCCCAACCATTTCCGGACGTCCGTGGCAGTTTTGTTGACACCCACCAGCCCGAGTTTGCCTCGCCTCTTGATTAGTTGATCGGGCTTCACGACCAATTGCTGCAGAAAAAAATCATTGGATGCAATTATGATTTAAAAGGGATCGAGAGGATTCTCTTATAGGACTCATATAAGAGACACGTGTTCAAATATCTCAGAACTCTAATGATGAAACTAGTGATGTTTATTAGCTTAGTACAGTGATTCTCAACCTTTTTTTGTCGCGACACACATTTAAAAATTTCAAAATTTGGCGGCACACAAAGTTGTTTACTTGCCTATACTACTGTGTGTAAAATAGTTTATGATAATAATTTTGAATGTAAAATAAAATAATATACTATAAAAACGACAATCAACAGTAATAATACTTTTGATGAGAAATCTGAGCTCGGTATATTTCTAAATTTTGCCTCAGCACATAGGTTGAGAATCACTGTCCTAGTAGAACAAGAGGAATGTACTAAATAGCATAGGCGTAGCCAGGGTGGGGCTCTGATCTGTATGGTACCTACTCAAACCTAAAAAAAATAATTATCTAGGTACTAACTATCAGAGGCGGCTCGTCCTAAAGAGCGCTGGTGCAGTGCACTCCCACGAAAATTACAGAACTTATATTACAGCGGCGTAGATATAGGTAATATAATATACTATTGTATAGGCATAGTAGAATAGAATGAATGTAATGTAAGGATAGTATGTATTATGAAGAAATATAGATTACTTCTGTAATTTTCGTGGGAGTGCACTGCACCAGCGCTCTTTAGGACGAGTCGCCTCTGCTAACTATAATACTTAATATCCGTAAGAAAGTTTACACTCTACAGTCAGCCGACACAAAAAAAATTAACCAGGGTAAGACCGCGGGTATTTGCTAGTTACATATTATTTTAGACTGCTGCCATGGCTGGCTACGCCCATGTTAAATAGTGTACATTGAAGCGACCGCAGTCATTTCTCAGTGGGTAGCAATTGTTCACACATATGAATTCCAACAATGCTGGTGACGAAAGACATACCACATGTGCAAAATTAATATTTGTTAACTTGCGACTAGCATCTGGATGTGTATATTATATACAGAGGGTTATTGATCTAAAATTATTTAGATAGGCACCAAAGACGTGCGCTTGCTTATCGTTAGACTCTACAATGGCTTCGGGGCTTTCCGAATAACGAGAAGAAGACCACAAGAAACTCGACAATCATAAAGGAAATTATTTAAAATTATTTTGCTTATAATTCCCGCTACAACATTCAGTAATTTGTCTCGACGCGTTGTGCCACTTCACGTGGCATCATCAGGATACGTGAAGTGGCGAAACGCGTCGAGACAAATTACTGAATGTTGTAGCGGGAATTATAAGCAAAATAATTTTAACTAATTTCATTTAATATGGATTTCCGCAAAGTGACGCCTGAAACAACTAATTATATCGACAATCATAGCCTGTACATGAAATAACTAACTAACAGTCCACAAGATAGGAGAAGACCTCTAATCTTTAATTCTCATTTATAAAACCCAAGCACCTAGACCAGTGGTTCTCAACCGGTGGTCCCTGAAACCACCCAAAGTAATCCACGAAGTCATCTTAAATTTATTTATTACTACTATAGTACTATACTTATAGTTTATAATTTCTTCTACAATGATGTAACACTTCCATTAATAAGTATGAATTTACATAATTTCATGAGTGTTTTATTTATATTTACATTTATTCTACAACTAGCTTTTACCCGCGGCTTCGCTCGCATTTAAGTCATTAAATAAGTATCAGAGATCATTTCAATAGAAATGAATCAATATGATTCCAAACAGCTGAAACTATAGTCAGTTGGAAACTATAGTAAAAAATAATTTATTTTTTTAATAAAAAGTATCCTATGTTACTTCTAGTACCTCCAAAAATATGTGTACAAAGTATCATGATGATCGGTTAAGTAGATGTTGCGTGAAAACGTAACAAACAAACTCACATTCACATTTATAATATTAGTAGGGATTGGTGGGACTAAAAAGTTGAGTATTATTAATGACTACTATACCTCTTTAGACAGCCACGGGTTCTTCCCCAACTCGTCTTCCCAGATGGTGCTCTGCTCGAACACCGCAAAGCGACATGGCACAAGCGCAGTGCCCAGCCCGATGTGTCTATTAATCAAATCTTTGCCCGTGGCTTCGTATATCGCTTTCGAGGACATTTCTTCGGTTTTTCACTTCCTTTTTATTTCTTCATAGGGTGGGGATTATCTGTGGAGAAAGGAAAGCATACATATAGCATATATGAAATAAACATATGTTAAACATTTATTAATCTAAGGGGACATCCCTAAATTACGTCACACGAATTTCATATTTTAATTTTGACCGCTAGAGGGGGCCAGGGTATTGATTGGACACGGGCCACTGGCTCTTGCGCATAGTCAGAATCTACGAGATTTCGAAAAGGGATATGACGAGAAGAAATCTTTCTTTTTTTTTATTTATTTACTTTTAGTAAATGGCCTCCAATAGAGCGCTTTTACTCGTCATTGTATTGTAAATATAAATGAAATAAATCACAAGTAACTCGCCAATCCTATACAATATAATGTTAGTATTAGTAGGTACAATTATTGCTTAGCTTCAATTAAGCATCTTAAAAAAATACAATTAATGTGAATAATGTTAGCACCTAAATTAAGTAGATCATTTAGTGAGATACTGTATTGAATACAAATGCAGCTAAATGCGTTAAAAAATGCAATTCGAAAATTCGTATTAGAATATTTGGATGTAGCCGCCTTTGATTCTACAGGCCTCATATAAAGATAGTAGTTTTTGTATGGGACGTTTTTAGTTGAATGACTCCAATAGTTTTGGGTCCAAACGTTCGACCGAATCACAATACGAAACAATTGATAAATGGAACATCTCCGGGACGTATTTAAAAACAAACGAAGGCTCACAGGCGTTATGTGATTGTTTTTTAATTTCGTTGTAAATAAACAAACAAAAGAAACGTCTCGGTAGCCTCGCGAACGAAGAGCCTGAACGCGGGATGGTAACAACATCGCGCCATTCATTTCGACCAATCGCGTGCTAGTCCCAACGTCGAACGACCAATCTTCTTTTTGCTTTTTTAGACATATTTTTTAAATTTGGAACACACATTATTTATAAGTTAGACCGAAACCTTTTGTTTTATTATTTATTATACATTTGGAAAAAAATATTATTATTTTTTAAATTGACTACTTAACACCCTTTATAATTATATATCTTCCCATGGTTAGAAAGTGAGTTCTGGAATTAAACTATGATCCAAAAGTAAGAACACACTGTATCACAATACATGGTTATTATTAGGTGAAGTAAAAAGTTCTGAGCGTTTTTTCGCTTTATTTCGACGATGAAATTAACATAGTTAGGATTATCCGATTTAGATGAAATATGCACCGATTTGTTCGATAGGTTTTGTCCATTTTGAAGGCAATTTCATAATACCGCTATTGCCAAAAGCCCTTGTCCCTATTGATAAAAAAACTTGACCAACTCATTTTGATAATCGTTTGATGCCAGGTCGTAATTTATTTCGACCTAAAACCTCTCAAACGTCTTTCGGCAAAGAGCCTACAACCGACTAATAAACGCGACATTCACTCGACCGTGATCTTGATACGGAATTTCGAGAGAAACGAGGTCAGTATTAAATTTAAAAAAGGCAACAGACACGCCTCCGAGAAATCTAACTTACAGCTTCTATAGGTTACTGTATAGTCTTAAATCAATATCAATAAGGACATCCCTACTAATATTATAAACGCGAATGTGAGTTTGTTTGTTACATTTTTACGCAACAACTACTTAACCGATCATCATGAAACTTTGTACACATATTTTTGGAGGTACTAGAAGTAACATAGGATACTTTTTATTTAAAAAAACAATTATTTTTTACTATAGTTTCCAACTGACTATAGTTTCAGCAGTTTGGAATCATATTGATTCATTTCTATTGAAATGACCCCTGATACTTATTTAATGATTTAGATGCGAGCGAAGTCGCGGGTAATAAATAGTTGTCTATAATATGGGAAAATTTCGCACTCAATTTATACAGAATCAATTTATATGTCGGTCCCATAATATATACAGTAGAATAAATAAATAAATATTTATGCTTTACTAAACGTGGAGGCTAAGTCAAGATTGTATGATCATCTTTCTAGATGGTCCTACAATCAGACTATCTTTTTATAGGAAATGTTTGGAGCGAATTTGATTCCTGTTAGATTTTAGATATGTTTTGATAGTTGTATATATTCTAATAGCTGTTTATATATTGTTACATACATACATATATACATACATATAGTTCGGTAGCTGGAGTACTCAGTAACACAGGTTTTCGAACCTAGTACAGGGGTCCTTGCTATTTGTAGGCAACAAATTTTTTTTACAAATTAAACTTTTTTTTTAAATATTATGACGTCTGCAATAATTGGGCATAAAAAATAACACTGTGTTGTACATTTATAAGATGTAGCGTCAATAAAATCTGTATTAAATATTTAAACCCTATTAGAATAAAGAGAGAAAGTTTAAAAAAACCAGTTCCAACTGGAAACGAAGCCTTTGTATTTTTACAACGGCAAAACACTCGCTATCCATAAAACATGCATTTCTCAGAGTGTTAAGTTTAAGTTACTCTTTCTTCAATATTTACTTCTTATTATTACTATAATTTAATGTACACATGGGCGTAGCCAGCCATAGGCTCAGGATGGGGCAGAAGTCTAAAATAATATGTAGGTAACTAGCAAATTATACCCGCGGTCTTACCCCGGTTAATTTTTTCATATAAAAAGATTACATTCACACCCTATAATAGCACTCAGTATCTGTATTTCTTGTGTCGACTGACGACTGTCCAGTGTGAACTATCTTATGGATACTAAGTATTTTTAGGATATATAGTTTTTATAGGATACTTAGTTTTTTAGGTTCGATTAGGTACCTTACAGGTCAGAGATCTGTGTTCATCCTTTACCCATCAAAAGCAATGTAACGTGTAAATATCTACTTACTTCTTACCTAATAATTACGCGTGAGAAGCGTGACCGCGGTTACCACTAATAACAATAACTATGTACACAAATATCAGGTGACGGTGACGGGTCAAAAGACCGCACAACATTTAACGTGCAATACGACAAAGATTACTAAAACTCAAATACATAAAAGCGTCATATATTTAAATTTTTACTTATCCCGGGTCAAATGACCGCCGCCGTCTTTTTAGTTTTTGAAAGTCTAAAAATACACACGAAGTTAAAAATACGGTAGTTTTTTTTTAATATTTGCACAGAGGTTACAAAGTTCAAATTAGATAGCCGCCGACCTTGACTATAGGTTTTTCTTTACGTCATTCGTTTTATCGTCTTTGCCGGTTTATTTGGAGAAAAAAACCGAACAACATGGAAGTAATGTAACACACTGATATTTGGATAAATGACGTTAGTTCGATGTTCTTTTGGAACTCACAGGAGGCAGGGATAGTGAGAGTCTATTACTTCTTTTGTCTTTTTTTTGTTTAAATATATTAATAGTTTCTAAATTTCACACAACAGATGAGTATTTCAATGAATCAAAAATGTATGTATTTCAAACTACCCTCAATAAAAACCAAATTTTATTCCAAAAGCATCATATATATTGTTGTTATCTTGAGCACTAACCGGTTATAAAATGATTTCGTGCTAAGAAAGTGTGCTACTGACCGACACGCGTACATCGAGTTATAACTTAAAATTGACTGACATCCTATTTTACATCGATTTCACCATTAAGCTGGAATCGAACCCGTTACCAACTGTCAAAAAAAAACAAATTAAATACGAAAATAAACTATCATTGGAGCCTCTTACTTAAACGCTAAAAAAAATCGGTTGTCTGTAAAGTCGGTTTACTGACGATAGTTGAACGTGACAACGTCTTAAGAAAATACTGATGGAATGGTAGCATTTTTCAAAAGAAAATTTTAATTTCATTTGTTTAATAGATTTGTATGTATATGGAAATCACAATGAAATTGATCAAGATCACTTCAAGCCTTACATGGAACGCCTCAGAGCGAGGTAACGCCGCATGAGTCATGTTTTTTCGTGCGTGCAGCCGGCTCAATCGAATTATAAGACGTTGTCACGTCAAAAACAATTGAAATTCACAAAATATTAAACTTTGAATTTTTTGAAAGAATTTTTGAAATCGGTTCAGTAGTTAGAGTTTTTGAGCCAATTCGTTACAAACATACAAATCTTTCCTCTTTATAATATTAGTATAGATTAAAAAAGCGACACACGAGCCTCTGACTTCTTTGAATTAATCGTCACGTTGTTTTTTACATCTTGACATTACGGTTGCAATACTAAGAATTATTTGCATATAGGATTTCCCGCCAACACGATTTACAACATAATTTGTTCGAAAAGGAACACATTATTAAACTTCCAAGTCACTAGTAGAACTTTATTCGCTTAAACGCAAACTAAATTGTTTTCATTTTTCAAATTATACATGTTTATTCTGACGATTCGTGTTTTAATTGTTTTTTTTAAATTTATTTATTTATTATTATATATTATTCTTTATTACGTGCACAATAGAATAGAATTGTCAGCTATAATAATAATAATAATAATTACACATGCAGAGTGGTAGGTAGGTGGTAGGTGGTAGATACCACTTGCGGTAGTAGCATTAGTGAAGTGACTTAGTGGAGACATTTGGAGTGTAATCGAAGATCAAAGTTCACAAAAGAAAAAGAAAATAGCACCTATCAAAAGCGTCAGTGTGACAACTCGCGCACGTAGAGCAAGAAGTTCAACGACCCACAGACTACGAAAAGTCGATGCACGAAACTTAAGAAACTGGGCTTCCGGGAATATCACCGGCCGAGTTGAGAGGTCCACGCGCGTGCCGTACGATATGTACTACAATTTGCAACGTACTATAACCAGGGGTGGCCAATCGGAGCTATTTTTCAAAATTTCAAATTAAGCGATTTAATCTATATATATAAAACTCAAAGGTGACTGACTGACTGACTGACTTAGTGATCTATCAACGCACAGCCCAAACCACTGGACGGATCAGGCTGAAATTTGGCATGCAGGTAGATGTTATGACGTAGGCGTCCGCTAAGAAAGGATTTTGATCAATTCTACCCCCAAGGGGATAAAATAGGGGATGAAAGTTTGTATAAATCTTATTAGATTTATTTCATTCATTATTACGCAGACGTAGTTGCGGGCAACAGCTAGTTCTAAATATAATGAGTGAATTACCAATTAACATGACTAATATTACAAATTTTTGACGTTATTAAATGATAATACGGATTCCTATGAGTAAAAATACTTTTGAAATAATACTGCCTAATGTGGGACCATCGAAAAGCATACTGTGGGCTTACCACGAATTTTAGTCTGGCTTTCGAACCAAGTTCGCTTCAAGCGATTTGTATGGAAATTTGAGCAGCGCCACCGCGTGCGGATTTGGAACTACAATATTTTAGATACTTTTTGTCTCGATCTTTCGTTCATTTGATAGATTGCTGGTGCTCGTTAGTCGTTAGTAAAAATTCATGATCCCGATTGCTAACGGATCCGTTTTACTTGTGACAGCTCGATTCGACAGCCAGACTAAATTCGTGATAAGCCCCCTGTTATTTTACTTAAATAATAAATAAATAAAATTGATACTCAAGTTACAGTGACGTTTAGGTCGCTCAACTGTCGTGACTTCATACAATAATAGTAACCTAGTGACCTAACTCTGCAAGCCTCAACTTACCAAACGATCTGGTTTCTTTAGATAGATATCTTAAGATTTGGGGTCAGAGTATTTTCGGCGAGAGATACGCTGACGATCGCCTATCAATTCGTCCTCTTCATTATCACACTTCGATTGGCGTATTACGTAATATTTTATCTCAATGGTTTCTATTTTTGTACACAACAAATAAGCTCATCAATAAGAAAAAATTACAAGTATTTCGATAAAAAAAAAATATAGCTAACAAAATTTGTGTTTTTTTTTTAATGAAAACAGACACATCTGCAATTTTTTTTTTAAATGAAATTATTTAAAATTATTTTGCTTATAATTCCCGCTACAACATTCAGTAATTTGTCTCGACGCGTTTCGCCACTTCACGTGGCATCATCAGGATACGTGCGGTCGCTTCAACGAATTATAAGCAAAATAATTTTAAATAATTTCATTTAATATGGATTTCCGCAAAGTAACGCCTGAAACAACTAATTATAATTTTTTATTTATTATTATTATTACATATAAATTAATACAGCGCGTGCATAATTTTGGATCACAGCTTAATCCCAATAGATGTTACTAGACTTCCTTTTTTATTTCATTTCAGCTATGTTCTATTTTGCGCACTATCATTTTTTAAATTTCGTAATTATTCGCGCCAAATTAATTTCTTTAATTCAATACATATCCCTCTCCCGCTTTCCGCCTCCCTCCCACTACTAACTGCTATTTCAAAAATCGAACGTGTAAATGAGTACATCAGTGACTAATTAGAAGCGCGAACGGTGAGTCCTTTTTCTTTCAATTTAAACGTATTTTATATTGTTTTATTACTAAATTAATTAACACTAGAATTACCAGCTTAAATATACCTATTTCTACCAAAACCAAAAAAGTATATATTTGTTACAAATATATATAAAATAATATAAAATTCATAAAACTAATTCTTCTGTTATAAATTAAAGAAGATTAGAAGAATTAAAGAAAATGTTACACGCAGTAGGAATTTTAATTTGATCTTGCAAGACCAGTCATTTTCATCTATCCAACAGAAAACTTGACCACTAACGTTGCAGCGAAAAGAATAAAATGATAAAAAAGCTGCATAAATCTAAATTATTTAAGTAAATATTACACACCTATTTATGTATTTTATTTATTGTATTATATTTATATTTTAATTATAAATATTCCTAAATTGCATTGCCCGATACTAACACTGCTTCACCTATGACAATTAGTTATCTAGAAGTAATTACTTTTAGTGATAAGATCGCCAATTGCTCTAAATTTCTTTCTTATTTTTAAAGCAATAAAGGATTTATGCGACTCATAATAAATTAAAACTTCTTTAATTCTTATATACTTTATTAATTATATTTTAGGAATTAAATATCTTTTACGATGTGAGCTTAAAACGCAATATTTCTTAAACACAAAAAACAATTGCAAAACAAATGAACCAACTGACAGCCCGTTTGAGCGCCAAATTTATCTTAGGCTTAGACATCGAATTTCGTCCAAACAGGATTTATTATTATTATTATTATACCTAGCCTAGGTCTCTACATGTTTGTGTTGTCCTCTACGACCACTCGTCGCTCTCGAAAACAACCTCTCCTATAACGACATTTTTGCCTTTTAATGACGCGTTAAATCAATGAATGATTTACGTAAGAGCCTAATGGCGTATTTACCAAATGACATAAATTAAGTAATTGATAGTTTTTTGTTTTATTATTACAAAGTAACTCGTGCCATTACGAGACAATATTCAATTAAATTTGTAATTACTTTTGTAAAAATAACACGACGACCATCGCGAATGGCTTACGTGCTAATCTCACGCGGCGACCGAGAGAGTTCTGACGCGAAAATACGGTTTAAAATTATTTTAAAAAATACTAATATTAAGCCGCAAAAATCTTTATAAAATTCAAAAATAAAATATTTTATATTTGTCATAAAATATTTAACTAAAAATATATATATATTCCTGCACAAAAAACATACATTTCTCTATTACAACGAATCTCAACCTTTTTTCCTCTTTTGTTGCGACAAACAATATAAATGACTAATTAATTGTAATTTTAAATAATATATTATTGACATATAGAAATTAATTGTTAGGAGTTTATGAATTCACAAAAAGTAAGTGTTATAGAGTTAGAACAGAGTTCAAAATTTGTCGGCACACTTTTAGAATTTCGTTGAGTATCACTGCTCTATTATTTTCGCCTACAAGACATCACGTGAACGTACCCCGATTACACGCACAGAATTGCACAAATTAAAACGCCTAATATTACATCTATTGCCAAACATAGGCACAATGTACAAATAACTAATTATAAATGAATTTATTTTCGCAATGTTCAATATGGTATTACAAAACTACGTATGTAAAAAAGAAGAATTGGTTTAAGCCTTAGCTACTTATGATATTTTTACTTCTTCTTCTTTTCTTACATTCTCTAATTAATTTAATTGACCTCCCCCCCCTCTCTCTCTCTCTTCCTTATATCTATTTGGTTCTTATTTTCTTATTTTTATGTATTTTTGTAATTTTATTGGAAGTGTAATTATCTATCCCTTTATCACCTCGAGCATGCCGTCCTATCCTATAATTGAAATTTCATTTAGTTTGTATAATAGTAGTCCTTTTTATAATATACTAACTTTTACCCGCGGCTTGGCTCGCATTTAAGTCATTAAATAAGTATCAGAGATCATTTCAATATAATTATACATAATATTTTACTATAGTCAATTGGAAACTATAGTAAAAAATAAAATATGTTTTTAAAATAAAAAGTATCCTACGTAACCTACGTTACTTCTAGTACCTCCAAAAATATGTGTACAAAGTTTCATGATGATCGGTTGAGTAGTTGTTGCGTGAAAACTTAACTAACTCACATTCACATTTATAATATTAGTAGGGATAAATAATACAATATGCAGCAACTGTAATGGCACCAATCCTATCTAAGGATACAATGTAACCATGCGGAACACAAGCAAAAACTACAGAAACAGAGAATAGACTGCAAAGTTTACAATACTATTGCCTGCAAGTAGTGCGCGAAACGAGTCCGACGACTAAACGACCAACCACCGCGTCCGGAATGACTTTTCCACAAAAATTACATGTATTCAATTCTATTTTCTAGTTCGTTGCCACAAACACTCAGCTGATCATCGCTAAAGTCTATCATATTTTTTCAAATCAGATATTAAATTTCTAAAATTTTACCTCGTTTCAAAACCAGTAAAATAAACTACTACATCAAAACCTAAGTAACGAACTAGAAAAATTATTTCAGCAAACACCCTGTATATCTAAAACTATGCACGTAATGTTCATAAATTACCATAATAATTAAAGACTCACTTCCGAGGGCGAACGCGCCGAGGTGGGTTTCGTTTAAAAAAAAATCAGCACAAATCACTCGCGCGGGTAGGCACGCGGTTCCGACAACGCAAGACACGTCCGTTCGCCACGAGCGCCCGTCGCCAACTGAATCGAAGTGGTACAATAAAGTGCGTAAGTAGCGTATGCATAAATTACTTCGGTTTTAGAATTATTTAGCGATTACAATGACGTTTATTATGTTTATTTATAATTACGTCTATATAACCAAGTTTGCGGGGTAAACAGTGAATTTAGTTTGGACACCTTTGGTATAATACTTATAGCGAAAGTACGAAAAATAAACAATTGACAGTCAAACTAAACCTAAACAGGTGATGTCCAGCAAGTCCGGACACTCCCTGAAGAACTTTCCAAGATACCAACGCTTTCTTACAAAAAAAAAACTATTTGTCTTCTGCATTTCTCTACATCTCAAAGTTGGTTGCCTGGAAGAGATCGCTTCTTAGCGATAAGGCCGCCATTTCCTTACTCGCTTACTCTGTATTATTTTTTCTCTATTCCTAACACTAGAACTACGAGCCGGTCAATATGACCTATTTTTACCAACCGGTCAAAATGACCGGATGACTTGTGCGTGCAAAGTATTAAATATAATTCAATAAATTGATTGTAGAATTGTAAATAATAGAATCGTTTACAAAAAATAACGAGTAGGGTTGTATATAAAAGTCTTGTGAAGAATTTTTGAAACCGGTCATATTGACCGGTTAGTAGTTCTAGTGTTAAGTAATAAATAAATAAATAAATAAAAAACACTATTTTTAATTAAAATTATTTAAATATTGAACAAAAAAATAATACAATAGAGACTATTAGTTTTATTACATTTAGATATTTATAAATTTTTATAAATTTGAGAATCTTTGGACACCTCCTAACTTTTTGAGATTACAGTAGAAAACCAAACACTACAGATATACTAATAGCACTTATAAAGATATTCGTTGTTTCTATATCGTACCTTCACATACATCGCGTGCCAACAACCAATATTGAATACTAATTATTCAACAAACTGATCAATGTATTACTATTATTAAACGTTACGTTCAAGTGATAAATGTTTCTGTAATAAGATTTATTAGGTCAGTCTATCATCCCAGAGTGTCACTATCATATATTTCGTACATGCTTTATTTATCCAAATATATGTATCATTCGAGATAAAAAAAAAATCATGTTACATACTAGATTGGTAATTTCAATTTTGACTATTAAAAAATCGCTATTTACCTTCAAAAATACAATAAGGGTGCCACCTTCAAATGTAAATTTATATGTATTTCTCCTACTCATCACTAGATGGCGTTGTTCAATTATTTCAACGCACATCTATAGTAAACTAATTTGAATATTTATTTCAATCATGATAATCGCAGCCAGCCTCAAAATAAACTCGATAGTAAGCTATATATTTTTAAAAAAATTATTGTTTATACTACCCACATCTCATGCATTAAAGTTTCCACTCAAAGACAGAAGTAGAAGACGATAAGTGCAATACCTAATTTGTTACGAAAAAAAAGTCACCCCGCACTATCTGTTATGTATTGTGAGATAAATCAATAACTGTACGGTTTCCGCGTGACGGACGAATGCAGAGGTTAAATGTCTTTGATAACTGTGCGAATCGGTCAATGTCATATGAATGACGCGACGTCCTAATACGACCTCAGAAGCAGCTCAACTACATACATACTAGCAATGTAATTGCAAAATATAGAATATGATGTGTGTTACATTTCAAAACAACGCCATCTATGATCACGCGAGGGAATTGTTACAGTGACATTAAAATTCCAAATTCGAAATATCTTCGTATTATCAATTGTACACTAGTGTTACCATTTGACTACGTCGAGCAATAATTACGGACCACTTTATACTTAAAAGGTCGGATTTAGCGCAACCAATGCTATTTAAATCGATATAAACCCGAAAATGCATATTATTATTGACTAGCTTTTGCCAGCGGTTTCGCTCGCATTAAGAAGTATTATTATTAATTAGGTTTACTTTGTGTGGCTTTACTTTTGTTTAACGTGTGTTAAGTAGTTATCACCATTCCTGTCGTGGGTCATAATTGAAAACTTGCTCCAGTTATTAACCACATATGTCAATTTTTAATTTCAGTTCAATCAGTCGAAAATCTAATAAGATTTATACAAACTTTCATCCCCTATTTTATCCCCTTGGGGGTAGAATTGATCAAAATCCTTTCTTAGCGGATGCCTACGTCATAACATCTACCTGCATGCCAAATTTCAGCCCGATCCGTCCAGTGGTTTGGGCTGCGCGTTGATAGATCACTAAGTCAGTCAGTCACCTTTGAGTTTTATATATATAGATAGATTTATCCCTAACTTATCGCCTGGTAGGAACTAATAACATGGTAGGATCTACAAAATCACAATTTTACAGGAGAGCAATTTAAAGATGTTATTGCACATAGTTCGTTCACAGGGATAATTGAGAATTTTTTTATTATTAGGAAATCAGATGCGAACCTATCGGCAAAGAGCTGTACTAAATACGTTCCATAGATAAACAACATTGACGTTTACGCAACGGTGCATTGACACTATCTAACAGCACCTCCGACCGGTTGCCAGGTCTAATGACCTAATTGAGTTTTATGAATAATTTACGGATTTTTATTGAGGTCACTTTAGTCTATACCTACTAAAATTTATCATTAGACATTAGACCACAGACAAGAGCGTCTATAACTACAGCGTTCGAATCAATGTTTGAAACTGCAGGTATTCATTTACAAATAACCACTTTTTTATTTCTATCTAATGTTATGTTATTTTGGATAGGTTGCAGCGCCATCTCACGGACGAATGCTGCAACTCTACACTGTGGTAAATAAATATAACAAATATTCTATGCATCGATTGAAAAAACTGTTACATACATACATACATACTCCTGGAGTGTACCAGCATAGCTAACACACTGCATGCAGTCTTCTACACAGAGGCCCTGGGTTTGGTTCCCGGTCAAAACACACATTCATAACATGAAGAAGACGATATTTGTTTTGAGTCTGGGGGGCTACTCAGGCGCACAAACTTCGGACTAAAATACGAGCGTCTCCTACTCAGAAACAATTATGTACCCGTAACTATCCATAAAATTACGAATTTGACAACGACTTCACGACGGATAGGCTACTCAGGGCTTATTTTACGGACGTTTGACAGGACTTTTTACGAGCTTATATGTCAAAATTCACGAAAATTATATGCAAGCATATGCTTGAGTAGCCCCCCAGGTTTGTACTGTCCTTGTCCTGATACCCAAAGTAGAGTATACCAATTTGTGACTAAGGCATTGTTTATATATGTATTTACTAGCTTTTACCCCTGACTTCGCTCGCATTTAAGTTATTAAATAAGTATCAGAGATCATACTAATTATAGTCAATTAGAAACTATTATTGCTACTATTTCGTAATATATTATGTTTTTGAGTCCGTGCAAAAGAAAAATCCACTTTTCGCTTTTTAGTTTCTTGCTTTCAGCTTGACATTGACAGTCGAATTTTTTATAGAACTTAATATAATTTATAAAAATCAAAAGGAGGTTGTGATCGCCAACAAATATAGTAAAAATATATATTTTTTTATAAAAAGTATCCTATGTTGCTTCTAGAACCTCCAAAACTATGTGTATAAAGTTTCATGATGATCGGTCAAGTAGTTATTGCGTGAAAAGGTAACAAACAAACTCAATTTCACATTTATATTAGTAAGGGATTATTATTAAACCTATTATGGAGTTATACAAAAAATGTGGTTTAAGAGATTAAGAAAATTACGACGCTATGCTCATTAGCGATTAATTCAGAAAGAAAAGGTTTTATATATTAATTGTGAGCTCAAGGACAATGTAGCAATTATTTGAATTATTTCCTACAACAGTCAACAACCAAACAAACCATTACGAGATATACTATTAACAAAAATACTATCACATTGAGTTTCTTTTTTTGGCAATTACACTCATAGTAATTGCGTAAAATACAAAATTTTATTTATTTATCGACGTATAAAAGAAATTAAAACTATTAAAGGAATAAAAAGGAAAAATATGAACTATATTTATTGGAACTAAACTATGATCCAAAACTAAGAACACACTGCTTCACATTACTCGATTTTAAAACAATTACATTATTATACTATACAATAGATCAGCGGTTCTCAAACTTTTTGGCGAAGGAAAAAGCCTTAATATAAATTATAAAAAAACTGATTTATATGTATTTATGAATATTTAGATGTAACCTTATAATCTCCCTTTGGTAGGTATTTTTTGCAGTATTTTAGCCCTAGAGTTCCACGGAACTTTGAGAATGGCTGCAATAGATAATATGTGATAATGTGTGAAGAGATACTTTTTATTTTTTCTCGCTTATTCTTCTTTATGTTATTTTTACGCCTATTCCAACCGTATGTAACCTTTCCACCAGCACTAAAGGTTATTAAAAAAGGTATTTACTTTCCCTTTTGTGTAAAAGTTTTAAATAAACAAATGAATAATTTATAATGCTACCAAAAAGCAACTGTAACCCGTTTTTTTTTTCAATTTCATAATTTCAAAATTATATATCCTGTAACAACACTTAGACTCAAAACAATTACCGGTTTACTTATTTCATATTTAAAATTCAATATTTATTTTAATCGGCAAATTGTTATCTGTTATCTGAGCTCCCTCCACCATTACACTTTTCTTTTCATTCGTTCTTGGTCTAAGAATTCTAAGTTGATTTTTGTTTTGTGTATTGAATTATTCTATTCTTGTTATTTTTCTAATAAGAATGTAATCCTGCCTGAATACTCGACATTGTATTTGTCTTCATTAGACTTCTGAGTACATAAATATAAGAAAAAGAAGAAGATAAATAGAATAAATATAAATAAGGATTGTAATAAGATATAAAGTACTATGAAGTTTAATGATGCTTCATATTTCAACAACTGGCCTGTCTCTGCCAAATTTCAAGTTTGTAACATAAAAACGAAGGACTTTCATATAAAACTGCGAGAGCCCTTAATCCGGCCTTATCGTAAAATCCTTTCTTAGCAGACGTCTACTAACTATAAACTACCTCCCTGCTAAATTTCATCTTTGTATGTCAAGTGATTTTTGATATTTCGTGATGACCTTTCGCTTTTATATATATAGATTTAAATCTGATGTAAGTCATCGCAATAATCGAGTGTAACGAACTGTTACCAGTTATCGAAAAAAAAACAATCAGATTTGTATTGATAACTTTATATAGTACACTAATCACTAGACCTTAACCTTCGTAACGATAAGAGCAATTAATAAACAACAACAGAATACATTAAAATAGCGGTTTTCACCATAAAGTATGTCGACCGCCTAATTTTCTCACAGCTCACAATTATAACGGTATTTAATTAAATTCTCCGAATTAAAAGATGAAAATCAACAATCCGCAATCAGTGGACATTATTGGGTCATCCAATAAACTGCTTATCAACATGATATGCCCAAATTGCAGTGATAAAGACGATTGAATACCTTATCTACAGATTGTAAAATAACATCAAGTTACATGACGTGTTTCGTGAAAATATGATTGATTTCTCAATAAAACTTACCTTTTTAGACTGGTAATTCGATGTAGAAGGAAACAGTAGATACGGCGAAGCACTAGCCACTGATTTTCAATGGAATTCTTATTTATTCTAAGGATGGAGAACGTACGCGTTTTAGGCCGAAGTGTCAACGATTGACATTTTATACCGCCGCCATTTCTTTATGTATTGCACATTTGTAATCTTGATAAAGTATTATCTTTTAGATGAAATCATAAAATAATTAATCATTGTGCCAAATTTAGTAATTTATTGACAGTACGCGTTAGAACTTATTAATATATTAAAATAAGTTCTCACAATTTATAAAATTTTAAAATATATATATTTCTAAAGAACTAATTTAGTTTCTGAACGTTTTAGTGATACGTTTTGAAATTAAATTAAACATATATAACATATTTTATAAAAGAAAGTCTATAAAGTATATTTAAATTTTATTTATTTAGAATAATTTGCTGGTTTTAGTAAATAAAATTTAGTAATAAGTTATTTTTAACATTTTAAAGGTCAACTTTAATCACAACACATGAACTGTCAAAATATTATTTTCTTCCTTCTTTGGGTTGTGTTTACAAAATTCCGATATTTATTTTATGCAATATTTGCAGCAAACGCGGTAAATACAGCTTAATGAACATCGACAATGGATAAAATAGATGCGTTTAAGAACAATATCGAGGTAGAAAAGGTTTGCCGAGTCTGCATGAAGACATCTAGCAATATGTGTAATATTTTTGAAAATAAACACGTAAATTCTCAGACAATTAGTGAAATAATCACTTATTGTACAGGACTAGAGGTACAAACAACGCATTATATTATTTAACTATAGTCATAATAAGTAGAAACAAGCTTATTAAAATTATGACCTATTATAGTATCTTTTTATTTATTACTACGTCTCTCACAGATACTAAGTATTACGTTTCTTTAATTTATTTAGTTATTATTATTATTAAGCTTACCTATGTACTTTTTTAGCATTAATATTCATATACAAACCAACTATCTTCTATACGCCTTGCACTGCTTTCATTCTTCAATTATTACCGGTATAGACCGGTTAGCTGGTAGAAAATGTCTTTAGACATTAAGTTCGCCGATTTGAAAATTTACAAATAAAGAATTTTATTATTATTATTACTTTTTGTTCAGTAAAAAGCTTTATTATTTTTATAGACACATTTGCAATTAGTCTATAGCAACAACTGTACAATAACTAATAAATTACAAGCTATCGGATAAGTAATTCTTTGATTTATTTTCCTAATAGTCCAATCAAATCTCTTTCAAAATCAAAATTATAATACTCTTGCACATAGTCAGAAATTACGAGAGATTAGATCACGAGAAACTCGCCAACCTGTACATTACACAAAGTACAAATCACAAGCCTGTACAATACTCTATTTTTAAATTATGGTTATAATTGTTTATTTAATGTTTCAGATGGAGAAACACGATCAGCTTCCCCGCCATATCTGTGAAGACTGCAACCAGAACTTAGAAACCGCTTACACCTTCAAGTCAATATGTTTAAAAACCGATGAGAGATTACGGCAGTCCATAGAAATTAAAATTGAAGATGACCCTCCAGATTATGACAATTTGTTTGATGATCTAGATGTTACGATCTATGGTGTTAAGGAGAGTAATAGAATGGAAAGGAAAGCGGTTAGGAGAAAAGGGATTAAGAAGAAGGCTCCTAAGATGTATGTAGGTTTTATATATGGAAAGCAAGTCAATAAAATGGAGACAAATTCTTCAGTTATTTAAGAGTGGTAGGCAAACTGATGATGGCATTAGCCCAATATGTCATCCCGGGGTAGTACCACCACTTTCAAGTTGAACACCCATGAAGTGACCTAGTCGCGTTTTGGGATCAGCTTGGGAGTAACCGGGATAACGAGAGGTGTATGCCCTGTCAATTTGGACAGAGCACATTCGTCTTCTCAAGCCAGTATAGTGGAGTCGACTGTTGCACACGGACATCTGTCTGTATTAACAGTTGTCTATGCTCATGGACCGCACTCTAGCTTAACATCAGTGTGGTCATATGCTGGGCTATCAATAAAATAAAAAAAGTTATTAACACTAAGGTCCTAATTCAAAAATAACACTAGAGCAGTGTTTCCCAATGTGGTGCACAAGGGTGCAATTTGATTGATAAGGGGGGCGATTCGAGTTTAGACACTGCACTAAAGCATGGTTTGATCTGTGATTACCTGATCATTACTTAAATGCAATGCTTGCCAAAGTTAAAACTAATTATATATATTTATTTATTTGTTGAGTCTTACTAAAACAGTTTTTCAGCATGAGACCAAAAGAAGAAGACAACAAGAAAATAGATGAAAGCCTCCACTGTGATGTTTGTGATTTGTCATTTGAAACCAAACAGCAAAGGAACAGGCATAGGATGAAACATGATACTAGAGATTGGATTTGTGAGGTAATGTTCAGTAGCTTCTATTTATAGAGCAGTCGGAACACACTTCTGAAACACAGCTAACAGGATATTCAGACTAACCTTTATGGAGGGGAGAACTCAGTCTCCTTCTTTCTAGCCATAAGATGGACCTGGCATTCCCTTGGAGATCTCATGATAGAATGTTATCTCAAATTGTTCTGTTATACATGAAAAAGCTTTTTGTGGTTTACTCCAATGGCTGGAATGCTTCCAAAATGTCAACTTAAAAATAATCATAGTGAAAAGAAAGGCTGTGTATCTTATTAAATTAAAATTTCTTTACTTCATATACACTTTATTAACTATATTTTAGAAATTACATATCTTTTACAATGTGAACTTAAAACACAAAAAACAATTGCAAAACAAATGAAAACTGACAGCCCGTTTGAGCGCCAAAATTATCTTAGGCTTAGACATCGAATTCCATCCAAACAATGGCTATGTCAGTCATAAAATGTATTTTAAATGAAGACCATATATTTAGATGTGTCTGTCTAATGTGTTATGTTAATCCTTAAACGCATGATTTATTCTGACCTCTTAAAATATATCTTGTAGACTTGTACATTCTAATGCAGGGAGACATAGAAAGAAATAAAAGCGAAAGAAAAAAGGTGCTGCCACTCGATAAAAAATATTGTCCTGATAGTAGTGATTCTACAATAGTATGCGTTGCGCTCATAATAATGATTTGGTAGCCGTGTTAGTGGTATGTTGCAGTTTTACGTCAATATGCATTTAAGGGTTAAGCATAAAAACACTTTCTCATAGTTAGGTGATGGTCATCAAATTTCATTAGGGCATCGTTTCTCAAGCGGGGAAGCGGGGAAGGGGGGATAATAAATACAAACTACATATAGGTACAAAAGATTCGTTTATTAAAGGAATGAACTTTAGTGTATTAGTGTAGTGTTATAAAACTAAATACATATTAAAATGTAATATGTGGGGGGTCGCAAGACTTTTTACGTTACGTTACGTTAGATGAATATCTTACTGATAAAAAAGCTTGGACATAATCAATGGCAATTTATGTTTACCCATAGGTATATAATATATAGGATGACATGAATATATAAATAGGATGCCAATGCCCCTATACAGCAGCTATTCTTCTACATCATAGTAGATTTATTATATATTATTATGACATTAGTATGTAAGTGACATAAAAATGGTTGAGAAACAATGCATTAGGGTATAAGTAAGCGGGAGGAGTCGGCATCTGTAATAACAGTGGGTAGCCTTTCCTTTATCAGTTTAGTTCTACGCTAATTCAAAGTTCCCGCCATTTTATTTGACAGTTATTTTTTTAAAATTCCAGGCTTAAAACAATTCCAATGCGAGTACTGCACGACTTCGTACTACGTCGTTTCGAATCTTAAATCTCATATACAGAGATGTCACAAGAAAGTGAAAAGGTTCACTTGTCCCACTTGTAATTATAAATTCTATGATAAGACGAAATTAAAATTACATATGGACTCTCATAATGATATCAAAAGGTAATCTTATATATTCAATTTGTACGTACATAAATGCAACCGTAAAAGCTTAGATTTATGTGATATGGCATCTGTAACAATACAGTGGTATCTCAATATACGAGTGTTTTGAGTTACGAGCGATATTTTGCTTTGAGATACGAGGAATCGCACACTATTCTATATATATATATATTCTATATATACACCCGATCTACATTCGCAGCAGCATACGGTGCTTTGAGATACGAGCAAGGTTACGGAACGAATTAAACTCGTATGTCGAGGTACCATTGTAGTTGTATAATGAAAAACTAGCTAAAAGAGTGTCTGAAAAATAAGAGGCTTCATTTTTTCAGACATCACTGTGAATATTGCGGTTCGAATTTCTCAAGAATAACATATTTGAAGAATCATTTGTACAAGAATCACGGCGTGGAGCCTGTGAAGATACGCCCGGGAAGGCCTAAAATTAATACGGTGATGGAAGACGCGAAAGATTGTACTTTATGATAAATAGGTTTAATAGCAAAGTTTTTGAAAGTAGGTGGTGAGATACAAAATTAACTAGCGCCATCTATCGGTGTATTTTAAATTAAAATATTCTGCGTAAGTTTGGTGCGCGCAATAGTCGAGTTGCTCAGTTTTATTGAGGTTATTTATCAAGTCATCTTGTTTATAGTATAATATAGGTGTTTAATAAATTTTTATATTTATTGTTAAATTATCATATTTTGTTAAATATATGTAAATAAATAATATATTCTATAATGTGGGTTTTATTTTTGAAGGAGCCCTCTATCGGTCAGTAGCAGAGTCGCTGTTAGATATCTTCTCTTCACTCATTGTTCTGTCAAATCTGGCCTTTTCACAAATTAACATTAGAAACTTCTATCTGTCGTATCGTAAGAAGCCTCAAGGAATAATGAAATCATTCATTTTGTCTCCGATTATTGTTTTCAAATAATTTTCTTGGCAACCAGGAGAACCTCGCCGTGTTTGTTAGTTCCAATAATGTCGTGTGTTGTTTTCGGACCGGATTTACTTTTCAGCGTTACTATTTCGTGTATCTTCGAGAGGTGTTTCTTCAGATCTTGCAAATCCGAATACATTTTATCACACTTGTCGCAGTGGTACCTAAAACAAATGAACTATAAAAAGACTTGGTAAGAGTATTTTAACAGAAAAATAGACTTTAGGGTTGTCCATGAAACACGCACAAAAAAAAATTGAAAAGTATTTAATTAATATTCTATCATTATTACATTTATTTATTTCTTGTCTAAATAATAGATTTTATCATTATATATATAGATAAAAAAATACAAATTGTTCTTTAATTATTTACATATTGCAACACTGAACAAAAGTTGGCAACATTTAAAAAAATGTCTTCTTTTATTAATGACTTCAGATATCATTTCTGCCAATGTCGAGTATTCAGGCAGCAGCCCAAAAATAAAATTTTAATTTGCACGTAACCATTCATATAAAAAAAAATGTCATACTATACCGTTTAATCCCCATATGAAAGTCCAGATGCTGTTGTAACTCACTCTTATAGCAGAAGGCTCTACCGCACTGCGCACACTTAAAATTACGATCGTTCGTATGATTCCTCTTAATGTGCGCACGTAAATTTGCTAAACTCGTCGGTGTAGCGGAACAATATTCACATTGGAAGCTTCGTGTCTCTGAAATATATAAACAAATGCCCTCACCTCAAACTATACTATGGACATCTGTTTTTTAGTAGCGAGTTACATGAATATCGAGCGCCATCTAGTAGTCACTAGCTGAACTATGGGGTAGTACCACTATATTTAAGCTACACTTGAAGTAACTTAATCACGTTTTGGGATCAACTGTGAAATAGCCAGGTATTACAAGATGAATACAACCCTCCAATTAAAGACGGAGTGCTAGCCTAATAATGTTGATGTATGATGATATGCAAGTATACTATAGTTATTTTTAGTTAGTAAATGACAATACTTACTAAAATGCACGCCCATGTGCGTCGCAAGCAAGTATTTATTAGAAGTCTTGTATTGGCAATGCTCGCAGCACAGAACCATGGACTCCTTGTGCGTCAACAGATGCCTGTTATACCCACGAACTATAGATTTACCGCAGACCTGCGAAGAACCAGAACAAACGACAATAAGTTCCTATTCTTGCACTGATACAAATTTATACTGAGATACTCAATACAATGTTTGGTAATATGATTTAGATTAAATATTTTTGAAAGAAAAGATGTTTAAAATGTATTTATTTATTAAGTATACATAATTAGTTTCTTCTAGAAGAGTCTCGTGGTCTTCTTCTCGTCATATGCCATGCTAGAGTCTACCGATGAGCAAGCGCAAGCCTTTAGTGCCTATGCTAATAAACTATTTTCATTTCATTTCAGTAGTAACATGTTAATCCAAAGTGTACACCAGAGACAAGACATCCAAAAACCCAGTCATAGACAACTTGATCTATACACAACATACAATAACTTTAAATCGCTTTATAAAACTGCGATTTTATCTATATTTGTATCTATTTATAACTCCCGCTATTTCTCTGCATTGCTCCACATCTAAAAGTTGGTTGCCTGGAAGAGATCGCTTCTTAGCGATAAGGCCGCCATCTCTTTACTCACTTACTTGTATTTTTTTCTCTACTAGCTGTTGCCCGCGGCTTCGCTCCCGTTAAGAAGTATTTTTAAAAAAAACGTCTTCATCATAGTAGCTCCAATCTTTAATTTCAGTTCAACAGTCGAAAATCTAATAAGATTTATACAAACTTTCATCCCCTATTTTATCCCCTTAGGGGTGGAATTGATCAAAATCCTTTCTTAGCGGATGCCTACGTCATAACATCTACCTGTATGCCAAATTTCAGCCCGATCCGTCCAGTGGTTTGGGCTGTGCGTTGATAGATCACTATGTCAGTCAGTCACCTTTGAGTTTTATATATATAGATTTTTAAGTAATAAATAAATAGATTTTGTAGACCCTACCAAATTAATAGTACTCGCCAGTAATAACTAACCTCGCATATACTAGATGCCTTCACAGGATACGGATGAAATTTCAGTTTATGCTTTTTGTATTCAACATGGCTACTACCAAAGCTAATGTTACATAGGGTGCATCTGTGATGTTTACTTTTTGGGATTACACTTTTCTTTTGCGTCTTCTTCTTCGATCTGCAACATCATTATCTTAGCTATACTATGTTCCGTCTCTTTCACTCTTAATATACTTACAATTTAATAGAAAGAGACAGATACATTTAACTGTATAAATTCCGGAACACAATTAGCGTTTGCTTTTTAAACGTTGACGTACATAATGTACTACTTCCAAATTTAAATTATATAGTGTAAAAAAAACCTCTATATAACTACAATAAAGGGGCTGCACATTTATACGGCGTTATTGAGAGTTGTCGTTAAATGGAGAAAAGAAAATTTGATTTTATTTTACTATTATAATACATATATATTCACTAATAAAGAACGTACACAACTGCAGTTCTTATTAATTTCAACAACTTAGAAATTACTGTTTATTGCTTAACAATAACAACATAGTGTTGTCGTTATTTGGACTGGTGTGATGCTACATAGAGTGCACCATTGTATGACTAACAACATAAATCTGAAGTAATTTCGACGTTAAAGGGAGTGTGTCGTTATATCGAGTGACGTTAAATAGAGTTTATACTGTGCATTTATTAATAGTACTTACGTATTTTTAACCCTTCCATTCTGCTTTCCTATTCTATCATTTCTTCTAGGAGACACTTGTAACTGCTAAAAAATATGATGGAATAATTAACATGTACATACTTCTGTACTGTTTGGTACTTCCAAATTTATTTTACACAAAAATTAAGATAAAACTGACAAGCAAATATATAGCTCGGACATAACCAATATCATTTTATGTTTACCCTTAGATGTACAATAGGATGACAATGCCCCTATACAGCAGCTATTCTTCTACATCATAGTAGATTTATTATATATTATTGTGACATTAGTATGTAAGTGGACAATGCCAGTATACAACAGCTAAATTCAAATTGATAATTAATAAATTAGTTTCATTTATATATATATTTGTATTGACGAGTAAAAGCACTCTATTGGAGCCCATTTACTAAAAGTAAATAAATAAAAAAATATGAAAGTAGCTCAGATGTACTACAATTTTGTGTTTGATATTGTTGACAATAATCCTATAGTAAAAGTGTAATGTAATTTTAAAAATTTAAAAGAGATTTTGAAACACATACGGAACGATAATGTTTTTTAAAAATATTATAGCATAAAATGAAAAGGAAACTCGGGTACATTTATTGAGAGCCACAAATAATCCTTCAGATTCACATGTAGTCCACAAGACGCAGGTTGGCCAACCCTGACATATTACTTTAAAAATTATACTATAAGATTGATATAGAACTTTTTGACTTGAAGGTTAATGTTATAATAGAATTTTGTAATTTCTTATTGGGCTGTTGTTCAAATACGTCGAGTATTGGTAGAATTGTCTATCTCTAGACATCCGAGGAGATTAATAAAAAAAGAAGTAGAAAAGTGATAGTAAGTCATGTAAAATCCTTTATAATTTTTCCAGGAGTGATTTAAACCATACTTCCACTTCCTTGTAGACCACATCACAGACTTCTTCTTCCAGCGGTGTGTATATTGGTATCAACAACTTCTGTTGAGGTGTATGCAGTCTTTTGTTTGTTATTAGAGACGTTTTTATGAACCTATGCGTGATTCTCAAGTCGTTAATGCATGGCTCACATATTATTGATGGCAATCCGTCATCTTTTGATATCTGCAATATTAATAAATTCAAATATCTTTATTGCGTGTTATAAAGCTATCTGTACAATTGTATAGTATGTTAATAACCAAATATATATTAGAAACTAGTTACTTACTTTTAAACCAGTGCAAAACGATATACTTTCACTGTATGAACAAAATTTATCATTTATTCTATCAAATATGTCGTGAAATATATCCGATTCATCAATACATTCCAACATGCACACTCGACAATGGGAATTATAACTAACATTATTGAAAACCGTAGCCATTTCATGTACAAATTGTATAGTTTTAAAAATAAACAAACAGACACTGATGCGCGAAAATTGACAGTTTACCTTTTAAAACAAAATTCAAGTCCTGACATTTAATATAGTAATGCCGTAATAATTTATGCTAAAACAATTTGTTATAGGAAATAAAAACACAAATATATATTCCGAATAAATTTATTTTAATTAATCCCTATCGCCTCGATAACACCGATCAGTACAACGTTTTAAGCAATCAGCATCATTTCTGCAATGTGCTCGACAACTCGATTGGCAACGAGTCATTGTACGGACGTTTGTGCGTGGGTAGCGCTCTTCGAACATTAAACTATAAAACACAAAAATATGGCTACAGTCATCAATAGTAGAACTAATAATAAAGTGAAACTTAATGTACCTGTCAACAAAAGGCACAGATGTACACGTAGCAGCATCACAATGTAAAACAGGAGGAGCGACTGCAGCTATCAAAGAACTATCTTCTCCAACAACGTACGGAATGTGATCCAAATAAACATTATCAAAAATACACAGTCTTTTCATATATTCTTCTGAACGTGTAAACATTGTTGGTGGTATGCCTGAAGAAATAAATATTTATTTATATAGGTTCATCTGACAGCTGTCATGTAAATTTCTTATTTGATTGTTGTTGGAATATTCATTGCAGAATTGTTTTTAAAAGCAATATCAACCCTTTAATAAAAGTATAAGAATAATCTAATAGCAAACAAATATAATTTCTACTATTAAAATTATCACAATTGTATTTTTAATTGAACTATGTACAATCAACAATCTTTAAATGGATACAGATTGGACTTTGGATAGAAAGGGATAACTATATTCTTATCATGTTGAAATTGAGGCATGTGTGAAAGGAATCCCGATATCTCCCTTGCCGTTAACGACACCGCGATCGTTTCTCTTTATATCGCTTTTACCTACAAAAACTGTATCCATTTGAAATCTGTCAATATATCCGTGTTGCCAACGTAAAATAATCATTAATTAATAAATGGGACTAATAAAAGACGAATCATTTATATGGTAAAGGTTATCATAAGTTTATAAGAGAGAATAGGCATTTAGAGAAACTTATGTGAAATAATATTGCGGATTTTTACGGATTTAAAATATAATTATCACAATGCATTGTGGCGATAAAAAGACAAGAAGAAACAAGAAAGATGACACTGACAGACTAAACGTCAAAACCTCAAATCTTAAATAAGTATTTTCAGCTTGTTAAATTGACAGCCACAGGCATGTGGACAGTATTAAAAAAATGATGAAATAATGATTTTAGTGGGAAAAAATGTTAAAAGTATTGCAACGCGTTACTAAATTTTGTAAATTAAATTGAGATTATTAAGATTTTCAATAAAATAAAAATATAAAATACTGCAATCGGCCATGTTTATTGAAACACCAATCAGAGCGAGTGACGTCATATGACGACTATGAGCGTTTTCCCGCATAATTTAAAACCGATATTAAAAAACGCAATATTTAAGTAATATACTTAGTTTATTACTGAAATATTGTGTTTTTCGGTAATATTAGACGCGAACCTGCATTATAGAAGGCAATTTCAAAATCAGTCCACGTGCCTATTTCATACAAAAATAAGACCGGGTTCCTTCGACTTACCGACTGTAAAATATCGGGTATTACAATAGTGTTCTTGTATTAATTCAGTTCTATTATTAAACCAACTTATAAGCCAAATTAGATCTTCAAACTTGGTTATCTCATCGCTTATTACTTTACGTGTCAATCTTAAATATTCTACGTCAGCTTCGATGACAGATTCATCTTTGTCTTCTTCGTAACTGTAAGATGGATTGTTGACATCAGTATTACTTGACATTGGCAGGAAGAAGAATACACGACATTGACAGAATTTTTGTTAGAAATCAAGAACAAAAAAAAATGCGATTTGATTAGCAGAATTGTATTAATTTTACAAAAGAAGAATTAGACGACTGTAGTAAGTAATTGTATTCTTCTATTAAGACAGGTTGTGCTATCTCCATTCTATAATTTAATTTGATGACAATGATTATTTAATATACAATAAGGTAATGGTTTTTTGACATGATGGTTTATGTGAGTGTGAAATGTTTGGGCTGGGTTATTGCCATTTGCAAAATTATCTTTATTATACATCTGATGCTATTAATAAAAGAGTAATATATAATAAAAAAACACTCACTTTCGATACTGCATTTTTATAATAGCTTCGGCCATATGTACTCTAAAAATAACGCCAGGTCTTAAATGGGCTTGATAAAGGTCCTTAGGTAGCTCAGTGAAGTCGGTTTCAAATTCGGATAAAACTGGACTGTATATTCCTCTAGGAGTTTGTGGTTCCTCATTACGCCTTAGATTCGGTTGGGTTTCTGTACCCTAAAAGGGCAAATAGGACATAGTTAAGGGCATAATCAGGACAAGTACTATACTAGGACCCAAAACAAACGTCCACTATTAATACATTACATAAAACTTCAAATACAGTGCAACCTTGATATAACGATACTGAAGGGAATTAGAAAAAAATCGTTATATCAAGTACTTTGTTACAATGAGGTTCTTTATATAGAGGTTAGGTTGGTCTACGATTCGTTTTAACAAGGTTTAAAAAAAATTATTAATCTCAGTTTTACGTAGGTACTAATCTGCTTCCCCTGTTATAGCAAACGATTTCGTTAAATAGAGGAAAATAATACTTTTTTTATATTTTGCAGATAGAAAATTCGTAAAAAATGTTTTTAACATTGTATTCGTAATGTAAAGGTATATTTTGCATTAGCTCTTACGAAAATTCGTTATATTGAGGGTCTGTACTATACTTTAGGCCCCAAGCTATAGAAAAAACATTAAATATAACGCTGGGTCCTATTAACATAGTCGGAACTAACATTTTTGTTTTTTTTTTACGCTTTTGTTGAAATAAAAACAAAATGTAATTCTCTATCTCTGATTGGAAGAATGTACACAAACAAACTATGCACATTTAATAACATTAAATCGCTTTATAAAATTGCAATTTGGTAGATACAACCATGTTAATAGGATTCAGTTATAATTAAATGATGTTTGAAAATAACCTTTCCTGACGGAGTACTCGAAGGAGATGAGCTGGCAACACTAGATTGAGTTGTCAGGATAGGTGATCTGTTCTGATTTCTTCTTCTGTTATTACGATGTCTTCTCTAAAAATACATAAATGTTAATTAGTTTGAGGCGTTTCGAATATGATTCATCGAAATTATTAATTGTTATGCAATGGATTGTAAATAAATCATAATTTATTACACTTTATATAAATTACATAAATAACAATTGATATTGGCGATGGTATTCGGGCATAATAAAGGTCTCAATACTGAACAATATCTTGGCTAGAGCTTCGACAGTTAAAAAAAATAGCTGTCAAATATGTCAGTTCATAGAAACGTTTTAAACATTTTTCCTCAAAAACGAACAATCATTTAATTCCTTTATATATAATTTTATTTTTCTACTCATAAATATTTTATGTATTGTGTTTAGTTTTGATAGTTTAAAAAAATAGCTGTCAAATATGTCAGTCTATATAAACGTTTAGGACAATTTTAAAGTAATATTTTTTAATACTTCCCTATCCAGAGGATTATTTTTTCATTGTATATATAATTATTTGGATCTATAAGCAAAATAAAACATCGAATAACAGTTAAAAATAATTTTATTCCGGAACGTCTTTCGGATCGGTTTGTGAATCGACGAAAACGACCGAATTGCATTCGGCTGCGTCGCATTGCAACATCGGCGGCACTTCGACTGGAGTCACAGAGTACTCATCACCGATGACATACGGGTTGCCGTCAATCCACAACGAGTCGAATAAACAATAAATATGAACCTTAATCGTCATATAACTTATAAATTTATATATCCGTCCCCCGCATTCACCCAAATGTTCTTTAATACTTTTGTCAGTTTTGTACATTAATAATAAATTGTGGAATTTAGTTATTTCATCTGATACAACTCGTTTAATTAAGTTCGTGTATATTATGTCGCTTTCGATATGCTTTTCTGGGTCTTCGTACATTCGTTGCTTGATTCGTAAAATTGCGTCCGACATTCTCACTCGGAATATGACGCCAGGGTTCATCATTTCGGGCAGTATGGACGGCTTTCGCGTGGTCGTAGTGAATTCTAATATTCTGTCTTTGACTGGTTTCGGATACAGATAGTGATGCGGTCGTTCACGCAATTTTGGTCCTTCCAGCATTTCGGATCTTCGTGTTTTCTGCCAATTGAAAAATAGGATGAGTTTTTCTTCCTTTTTTTACACTACATTTCTTCATACACCAAAATGTAAAGGAAATAAAATTTTCTTCTCTATCACGTATGTAATATGGATGACTTAGCTTAAAAGCTAAGTCTCTAACGGATTTTTACATTTAAAAACACAATCGTTACGTTATTATAAAATGAAAAAGTTTATAGCCCTATAAAACATTTTAAAGATATTATATGGCCTAATAGGGTTTGACCATGTGTTATTTGACTTTGGTATTATTTTGATTTGTCAAAGTGACGTTTAATAATTGTCACTTTGACAGCTATAGTAATAGTTATGTAATCATTTAAAAATCTTATTATAGCTAATTTATTTTTATATGTATAAGTGTAGATTAGTTATTACGTAAATAAATATTACATGTATGTATTTTTTAGGTTTTTGG
Source organism: Tineola bisselliella (assembly GCA_028551675.1). Classification (NCBI taxonomy): domain Eukaryota; kingdom Metazoa; phylum Arthropoda; class Insecta; order Lepidoptera; family Tineidae; genus Tineola; species Tineola bisselliella. The sequence goes on along the minus strand of JAPWLS010002152.1, from coordinate 41,205 downwards.
TTTATCGCGTCACTGATAGATTCGATTCGCTCATAAAAAAGTTTAACGTTTATGATTTTTACGTTTTTAAAAACTCAAAGACGGTATTCATAGTGTGGATTTTAAATCCAAGACGTAACTAGTTCTTAAATGTCAACGACGTTTAACTTCTAGATCAGAATGTTGAACAAAAAGGAATCTGTCATTATTGTATGAAGAAATGACAGATAAATGCCCTAAACAATTAAAAATTTTTAATTACTATATCCTTACCTTAGCACGTCGTTTAATCCGATTATGATCCGGATTCTCTACCCGATATTTGTCAAGGTATGCGTCAAATTTTGAGAAGTCGTATTGACTCCACGTATCTGACGGTAGGTCCTTTTTCGAGTCGGTTTCTTTATCCTGCTAATATAAAAACAACTATTAATATATAATGTATCTTATTATTTAAAACTATATATAATGAACTAACAAATAAATATACAACATGTATATTTTAAAAGTTGTGTATTTGATCTTTTTTTTTGGTACTAAACACGTCCGCCATCTTGGATTCTATAATAGAACATTGGCAGTTCAATCGTTGTCGAGTGAAGTACAATTACTGAATGACATTTTAAATAAAATAATCAAAGAAAACGTATACAGTTTTAACAATCTTACAACGTACCTTAATATGAGCCGATTTCAAACCAATCATATTGATTGGTTGGGAGAAGACATCGTCCTGCGAATTATAAAAGCCTATAAAAGGAATTCCGAGAAGGAATAATCGATCATTACTATATTTTTAACAACAATAAATAGTACAATGTGCTTAATAATAAATATATTTTAGAGTTTGGTTTCAAAATATCATTTTTTACTAGCCTATTTTATTTGATTTGGCAATAATTTTGAACTGACATTTTTATATATTTTTGACATTTCGTTCGCTTTTTTATTGTGAATAATGTCAAAACTCAATTACAAATAGCATTAAAAACTAGTTTACTATAATTAGTAAGTATGAAGATGTTAAAAGTAGATTATATAGAAAACTTGAAAGTTTCATACGAGGACTGAATGAAAATGTATTGTTAGTATGGGTTTTAGTAATTTCTTCTTTAGTTTTTTTAAATTTCTTCTAATACACACGTAAATCTTTGTTCTGCCTGTTTATGCATATTGCCTATGTATGTACTAAGTAATGTTTGCAGACAAACAAAAAAAAAATGCCGCTCTATATAAATGTAAATGACTTTTTACTTTATTTTGGCATTGGCAAATTATAGTAATGCCATAAAAAATACACATTATTGTTTTACCTTATCAAATACTGATGGCTGCAAGCTAGTTAGCGAAGTTACTTGAAATAGCTGAAAATAATAATATATTTAATTGTTTACTATGTTGTAAATGTCCTAGGGCTTGCAATTGGGAGATTATAACATTGACGGCATCTTTGGCGTTTACCAATCTGTGGGCCTATCACGAATTTAGTCTGGCTTTCGAATCGAGCTGTCACAAGTAAAACGGATCCGTTAGCAATCGGGATCATGAATTTTTACTAACGACTAACGGGCACCAGCAATCTATCAAATAAACGAAAGATCGAGCGTTCGAAAATTAACAAAAAGTATCTAAAATATTGTAGTTCCAAATCCGCACGCGGTGGCGCTGCTCAAATTTCCATTCAAATCGCTTGAAGCGAACTCTGTTCGAAAGCCAGACTAAAATTCGTGATAAGCCCACTGCTATGCAGAGGCCCTAGGTCAATGGTCCTTAACCGGTGGTCCGCTAGTCATCTTAAATGTATTTATGTAACTATACTACTATATTTATAGTTGATAATTTCTTCTACAATTATGTAACAAAGTAGTCCAATAAGATATTATAAAATGTTAATACGCATATAAATTGTCACGTCAAAAAAACATCCCTATAATTTTATTAATTTTTAAAAGCCATAACCGAAAGTTCTTGACAATCTTTTTTTGGTGTTTCATCAATCATTACATCAATGGCAAATCTTTATTACAAATATAATCTTAATTATAAATATTACTATTATAGCACCAACCATATATATGTCTTAGAGCAAGTACTTACCAAAATAATTCCGAAAATTTTGCAGAACATCCTCGCGGTCGTTACTCAGGCGTTCAAGCCTGATATAGTTTTAAAATCAAATAAAAGTGTTTGGTTTAATTGCCTATAAAAACTGTGTATTTATTAATGATATCAGTTAGTTATTTGTTATTTTAACAAGGCTTTAATTGTTATATTTTTAAACTAAACCACGTAGTCGAATTTTGGGATTAACTTCGATTTGGTGTATGTGAAGAAATTTATATTAGGTAGTCGATTCTGAGACTAATAATTTTCAAATTGCTTTTTGCTGTAATGTCTTTCTAGTAGAGATGTGCCGATTATGACTTTGGCCGACTAGCCGATTAGTCGGTTGTAAATAAGCCGACTAATCGGCCAAGCCGACTACGGTTTAGGGGATTCCCGTGATGCTTCGTTTACAGCTGATTCGCTACAATTTCAGTCACTACTGACATGTGGACAAATATAAATAACAAAAAAAGTTTTTTGACTTTTACAGCTGACTAGTTTGACGATAGTTTCAAATATCATCACGCAGTATTGCAATATATGTCATTAAATATTATGTTGATTTGTTTTTTAATTAAGATACTAATTTTGTTTGATAAATGTCATCAATATATTTTCTTTACAAGGAAGTAACACATACATTTTATTGAGAAATAGACGCAAAGTAAGAAGCCGGATAGTCGGCGCTTTTTACCGATTAGTCGCCGACTACGATAGTGGCCAGATAGTCGGCTTTACTGACTAGTGGCCGACTAGTCGGAACATTTCTACTTTCTAGTATTATATTTAAGCGACTCTCTAGGTACGTTTCTAGGTCGAAATAAATATATCGTCGGGTCCTTTTGCAATTTTACAAAGCGATTTAAAGTTGTTATTATACATTATCTGTTCTTCTTCTTTTATTAATACCCTCAGATATCTATTGAAGGCAATTCTGCCAATGTCGAGTGTTCAATAAGAAATTAAAAAAATTAATTCGCACGTAAACTGTCATGTCAAAAAGCAATCTGAATTATCGCATAGTTTGTGTAGATTCTTCGTTGTTGTATTGGATATTTTAGTACGTAATCATAGGTTGTTTTTTTGCATAAGATGATTCAACAAAAATAAGTAAATAATGAAAATTTCCCAAATATATAATATTTCTGAATATAAATAGGAGTCGTTTGTTTCGGATATAAGTTTAAAGGCTTGCAGTTGATCATAAACACTAGCATGCCTTAAGTCAGTCATTCTCAATCTTTTTTGGTTGCGGCACACTTTTAGCAATTTCAAAATTGGGCGGCACACAAAGAAAAAGATAAGTTTAAATTTTTTTAAATCATATTATTTAATAATATTGGCATTATTATATGTCTAAAATTTGGCGGCACACTTTTTGAATTTCGTGGCACACAAAAGTGTTGCGGCACAGTGGTTGAGAATCACTGCCTTAAGTGTTAATAAAACATCGATACTATAAAATACCGATATTTTGTGGTCGATATCGAAATATCGATACTGAGTCACCGATATTAATATCGATATTTCATTGATATCGCTCATCCCTATACTAGATATACCAGAAATTCAAAGGTCTTTTTTAAAATAGAAAAAAAAAACAACAAAAAACTGTAAAAAAATATATTTACAAAAGAAAATAAATGCACATGGAAAAATTAAAATAAGCGATGGAAGTACGGATACGATCAAAGCATAGTTTGATTTGTTAATCTGATCATTACTTAAATGAATTTTATTCCATTTTATGCAGTAATAATTATTTACTAATAAATAATAAATCTTTAAACACGACAACCATTAGACAGTAATCAAAATAAAATAGTAATATGTTGCATATAGTTATATATCAAAAAATTTAAACATTAATTTGCATTTATTATTTCTGTTATTAATAAGTAACGATTGAAATGATTTCTTATAAATGCGTATAACAGAACGTAATGATAGCTAGGTGACAATAGACAGTTGCAATGGATTATTATCATTGGTCAAAAATCACGTTAACAATATTTTAATTGTTGTGATTGATCTATTTTGCTTTCTAATCGAGCGTCGTTTCTGAATACTATTTGTATATATTAAAATCATTCTTATTAGCTGCTAAAAGACAGTTTCTCCTATCAATGGCCAGTTGCTCTAAATTCGTAATTGTAATATGTACTATTATCATTAGTCCGGCATGGCATGGCTTTCCCAGTAATATGTCATGACCAAGGGCAACTAGTAAATAGAATAAGACCTAGTGTTGTAACCCTTTCCGGCGACAACGTCATCTATCCAATCTCTTAGATTGGCAACATCGACATACACTCCGGGAGTTCCATCTTCCCCACAACCGATCCCCCAAGCGACTATGCCATTTTGTTGGTAACGGCCTCTTTCCGACTGAAAATAATATATCACATTAATTTATTTTTATTTTGAGACGTTTCGAAAATAATAATTCCGACTAGATTACCTCAATAGGACAAACGAGAGGTGAACCTCCATCTCCTTTGCAAGTATCCCTCCCAGGTTCACCTCCAGCACACATGAACGAGCTGTGGAGTCTAAAGTTCCTCCCCAATCTCGTCTTCTGCAATTGAGCTTCACACGTCTGACGATCCACAACTGGTACTTCGACCTGAGAGAATTGGAAATATATTTAAAATCCACTTTAAATATAACAAAACGGTAGAAAAGAAAAAGAATTACCCTTTTCAAAATAACTTGATAACGCCCATCCTTCCCGAATTGATCTTTGCCCCATCCCGACGCGAAACACCTAGCACCAGAAGGCGCTCGCTGTCTTGCTTCAGGTAAACAAGCAAGTCCGACATTTGGCGCTAACTCCAATGGCTCAGACAGAATTAAAATCGCTATGTCGTAGAACAAACTACCTGTGGAATTTGTTTTAGATAATTCTCCCTTTAGCATTTATAACAAGCTGTCATTATGACAACTTAAACTCTGCCCTAAAATATTACATAATATTTCTTCATTGACACTTGTCTTATTACCCCTGACTATCCATACAAAACTTCTACCCACTTACCACTATTAAAATCTTTATGCACAATAACCTCCTTAACTTCGCGGTCCTGGTACGGATATATCTCCTTCTTAGTCTGCGTGTCCCATTCTCCGGCTCTGATTTTCAGCGTCTTCCTCCCCGTAACATAATGCGCCGCAGTCAACACCACGTTTGGGTGGATGAGTGACCCACCACCGACGTACACGTTCAATTTCTGACCATCCGGTTCTTCATCATTTACCGGTTCAATTCTGAACAATTTGTTTATTAGTTATCTCGCACTAGCGGGATCTATGTCCGGTTATATCTGGTTATTTTTAAGTAATAAGCCCAGTATGCTGTTCCTGGGTAGTACTAAATATAACACTACTAACCTACTCATGGGATCATTATAAATAATAAAGAAGTAGTTAAACATTGCCCTGACAATCTAGACAGTGCATGAAGTGAAAATAGTTTAGTTTAGCATATGCACTAAAGTCACAATGGCTTCGGAAAGGCGTATGACGAGAAGAAGACCACGAGAAACTTTTCAATTATAGTCTGTACTGAATTATGGACCACAAAAATTCAAATTAAGTGCACATTAATACCCCCAAGTATTGATAGACATTTGTCTATGATAGGAATTGTCTATGTCTATAAAACTTACTTCAAAATGGCGACCATCCACGGGAATTCCCCGAACTTAGCTTCATTGTCCATGTCACCCTTGATTCTGAATCCAATACCGTCAGGGTTACGCCAACCACAACCTTCGTGAGACTGCAAAATATCAGATAATAATTGCGATATATTTCCTATTTAAAGAAAGACACGTGTAGTCTTTTTAAAGCCAAAGCTTACCTCTTCTTTGGGAGGCGGTGGGGGTGTGATAGGATTATCTGGTGCTCTTCTATCAGGTAACAAGCAGCAGGTGTCTAAGTACGACGTGCACTCGCCGTCGCGTACACTAAAATACATCCAAAACTAGATAAGGACAGAATTTCTAGCCTTGTATTATGAGGACGAGGCCAACACAAACATATAATACACAGACCCAATATTTTAATATTAAATATCGCAGAATTGCAATTTTACAAAGCGATCTAAAATTGTTATTGTATAATACATAATTTGTGTAGATTCTTCCTTGTTCTATTGAGTATCTCAGAAATCATTAAGAAATATTCTTTTTCTTCTTCTTCTTCTTCTTCTTCTTCTTTTATTAATAGCTTCAGATGTTTATTAAAGACAATTCTACCAATGTCGAGTATTCGGGCAGCAGTCCAATAATAAATTATAAAATTTTAATTCACACGTAAACGTTCATGTCAAAAAACCCCTTGTAAAATCATATTCATTCTTTTTCATCAGATTTTCAAAAAGATGTAAATAATAGTAACCATAAACAACCCTAACTCTATTTTGTGTTCAAAGCATAGACAAAAATATACAATTAGTATTCAATTAAACTCACCGTATATCAATGATTCCAACGCCATCTGTGATTATTGAGTTGTTACTACTACATAGATAATAATGGACGCATTCACCATCCTCGCCGTCTTCTGTTTTACAACTTAGGTCTGTTTGTTCTGCGAATGAAAATACCTAGTCGTAGGTGATAAAAAATTCAAAGAAGAAAAGATAATAATGTTTGGAGAAAGTCATGTGAAATTATTATTTCACATGACTATTTACTTTTCCTCATTATTATGAGGATTAAAATGGATTTGAAAATATAATTATCACAATGCATTCTTCTTCTTTTATTAATGGCTTCAGAGATCTATTAAAGAGAATTCTGCCAATGTCGTGTGTTCGGGTAACAGCCCAATAAGAAATTATAAAATTTTAATTGACACGTAAACCGTCACCATGATATGTTTTTTCTAAGTTCCCACTTTTGTTAGCATTTGAGACCTTAACACATTCAACGTCCATTGCCGCCAATCTCGTAATGTCTCTCACAGTTCTAACAATACTCTACATACATGCAATACTTTAACCTGAAACTAGTATACTATGCTATGGGAATCAGAACATATAAGAACCAGACCCAAAACAAATATTCAAAATTTTCTCTATTTACGTTACATTCAATTATTAACAATTGTTTACCCGTATATAATAGTATGGCAATGCTCCTATACAGCAGCTATTCTTCTACATCATAGTAGATTTATTACATATTATTATGACATTAGTATGTAAGTGGACAATGCCAGTATACAGCAGCTAAATCAAAGTGATGTTTATTAAATTAATAAATTTATTTCATTTACATTTGTATTGACGAGTAAAAGCGCTCTATTGGAGCCCAATTTCTAAAAGTAAATAACTTTAAAAAACAAATATTTCGACTGGAAATCGAACTTAGGATGATTTAAAACACTTACCAGATGGATTAAGATTAACTCCACCATCATTTCCAACATGTCCACTAATCAAATTCGGAGTGCCAGTAATGGGTGTTGGTGGACTGCCAGTAGTTTGCCCAGGACTGCCAGGCTCACCGAATATCTGTTTTATTAACGATTCCAAGTCTCCATTATTTTGACCGTTTACAGTATAACAGATTAGAAGAAGAAATATGAATTTCATCTGAAAATAATTAAGGTTACGTTATCAGGACAAGGATGACTGCACAAACATATTACACTCAGACCCCGAACTAATATTTACTTTAAAAAAATAATATATAAGAATATTAATATATCCATGGTTTACGTTAAGACGTGGGACTTGTAAATTCAACACGACTGAAGTTTGATATAAAAATATTACGCCAATGGAGTCCATATTACTTAATCCATATTACATTTTCGATTCTAATCGTTCAATCCGGTATATATTTATTTATGGTAGTATCTAAAACGCATTCGGGGAATTATTTATACCTATAGACCGATTAAAGAATATGTCTTCTCTTCCACCTTTCTTCGCTAAAGTGAACTCCACCAGTGAATCATTTTATTTGTTTAACACAGTGATTCCTATATAATAATGTTAATATTATTAAATAATGTGATTTACATTTTTTTTAAATTATCCTTTTTTTTTGTGTGTCGCGAAATTTTGAAATAGTTAAGTGTACAGCAGTTTTTAAAATTTTATGTCATACGTATGGGATCCACGTTTTGGATTTCCAAACGACCACTTGTCCACGGCCTTCTTCACATCGCGTATGTACTTATGTAATTGACCCTGAATGCACTTATGACAGAGTTTTTAAGTGTACATCGATTTTCCTGTTAGCTGCGAATTCAAGGCCGACATACGAAATATTGTATAGCTCTGATACTTATACACGATGCTTTATTGTCGTGTAAAACTAATATACTGTAGCTGGAAATACGTCATTTTGAGATATATAATAATAAAAAGATTTATATATAAGTATGTAGATATAGTTTTTTTTTGTTTTTTGTGAAAGTGAAATAAAATTATAGTAGGATGAGACCCATTGGAAAAGGAAGGAAATATACTGAAAATAAAAGGAAAAATAAATTACGGTCGATTCGGGGTCGGGAAGTGGGGGGGTGAGTGAGTTTTTAAGTGTAGAAATCGGTTTATCTCGATTTCCGGCAAAAGTATATAATATTCTGACATATTCAATTTTTTTTTTAGAATTGACAAAGCTTTTTACACTATAAATGAAGCTGCAAATGACAGTCTGTGAAACCTGATTGTATCGAGTAGTTAATATTTGTTGTTGGAGTGAGTAGAGGGCGCCGTCGTCGTTGCTGCATATTGTTGTATTGATAAATATAGTTATATTTTGACAAGTCCAAGTGTTCCAATAGGAATCTACGGATGACGAATTAGAAATAGAAATAGACCTAACCGTATTTCAGAAGCAATTATCCGGAATATTGATTCTTCTTTTATTAATAGTTTTGGATGTCTAATGAAGACAATTCTGCCAATGTCAAGTATTCGGGCAGTAACCCAATAAGAAATTACAAAATGTTCATACACACGTAAAAAGCCCAAACAACAGCTATACTTCTATGACATAGTGGATTTTTTAGCTAGGGTTTAGTATCAAGAGGCAGGAATTTTGGACTGCAATAATTTCTAATACAAGTGAATTTATAGTAAATAAACATGATTACTAAAGCTTCGAAAAGGGTTGGAGTTAGTTTAAAAGTAGCGGAATTTTTAAGTTTATACACAACAACAAAAACCGGCCGCCGGTTTTTGTTTTAGGAGTAGTAATGGCGTTTATTTACTATAAATTCACTTGTTTTAGAAATTAATGCAGTTCAATATTCCTGCCTCTTGATACTAAACATTAACCGATTTTTTTTATAATGTAAGTGGGGTAATACCAGTACACAGCAGATAATTTTAATTGCTTGTGATAATTTATATCATTTACATTTATATGACATTAGTGAAAGCGCTTCATTGGAGCTAATTTACTAAAATAAATAAATAAAACAATATTTATATACTAAAAAAAATATAAGGTACAACCAGAAATTTGTTTGTAAATTCATTATCAATAATAAAAACAAAAGAAAAATCAAAACAGAAGTTCCCAAAGTATGCATCGCGAACAAATATTAAGTGGGTCCCAACTTGGGACTCCCAACTTATCAATTTTAGGACTTCCAACCTTAGGTTGGAAGTTTTTGTTAGATGGGCCCGCGCGGTACCCAGTCAACTTTGGGGACCACCACGAAAATAGTATTAGTTCCTTTAATTCTATTATATTCCTTATAAACGGACTGTTATATGTTAATCATAAACCACATAGCAATAATTCGTAATAACGGATACTTATAAAACAAGTTGGTTATAAATCATTAACAAATGGTAAATAATAAAACCGGTTGTTTGCGAATATTAAAATATGAAAACGTACCTTAATTCCTTTGACTATTAAAAAAACACACTTTATAAATTTATTTAACCGAATTCATCCACACAAGTTTTTATTTTATAAGTTTAGCAAACTTTTTTGTTTTACAAACCGCGCACACGGGACAAACCGCTCGCCCGACGCGCTGAACCAAGACTGTATGATGTCAAAAATGGCTGCCGCAAGAGGAAAAAATACGTTAAAATATACAGCTAATGAATTTTTTTCATTAACTTATTATTAAAACATGGCGTTAATTATTCATATTTTAAAATTGTTATTAAAAAAATGTAATGTCATTTTTTTATCAAATTCAATTGTTTTTAAATGTTATGTATATACCGTTATCACCGAAAGAGCGGTAATTCCTGTCGAGGCGTACAAAATGATTACGTAATTATTTATATAGTTATAATTAACAAGCTTGACCTGTGCAAATAGTTCATCATAAAAGATAACCTATAAATAACCTATATTTATAGCTATTTAAAAATAATTAAATTATTCAATTAAAAGTTGCGACACAATGAAAAATATTTTATGCAGTATTATTATTATTTTATTATTTTCGAATTTCGTTACAGTTATTGTGTTCATTTTAAATTTATTTCATACTTATATGTGCCGCAGTTTTAACAATCTACACGAAAATGTCTCTGATATTGATTTATTCCACTTGAATCCAAAGGCGATCAAGTCCATTTTGCACTTGGCTTTCTCGTAATGTTTGATGTTTGAGCAGATGACTGGCATTCGTATTTAATTATAATGTATAAGTTTTCTTTAGATTTATGTTACTCACAACTGTTAGATTATCAAACTTAACTTAACACTGGGTTTACGGGACGCGTCAATTTGACGCATTTTGACTTTTATCAGAGAATTACCAAAAACTGTTTAAATTTTGTATGACTTTTATTTATTGATCGAGGGAAATATAAATTGAAGTCTATTTTATTTAAAACTGTTGAATTACTGAACTTGTCCATGTGGTATACCTATCTCTACGATATGCGTCAAATTGACGCGTTTTAGTAGAAGTAGGTATATAGAAAACGTCCGTAAACCTAGTGTTAATTTCTTTTGAATGTAATTGTTATTTTTATGTGTGGGTTTGTTAACTGTTTGTTGTGTGTATTTAAATCAATAAATAAATACATACCAGTGGATTTACATATTGGTCCGCTGAATTAAACATCAAAGAGTTAATTTTAATCGAGTAAATGATTTCTTCTTTTTTGACGTGACAACGTCTTATAATTCGATTGAGCCGGCTGCACGCACGAAAAAACATGACTCATGCGGCGTTACCTCGCTCTGAGGCGTTCCATGTAAGGCTTGAAGTGATCTTGATCAATTTCATTGTGATTTCCAATTACCTCCTTCTCTATATACATATAAATCTATTAAACAAATGAAATTAAAATTTTCTTTTGAAAAATGCTACCATTCCATCAGTATTTTCTTAAGACGTTGTCACGTTCAACTATCGTCAGTAAACCGACTTTACAGACAACCGATTTTTTTTAAATTAGATAGCCTAAAATGTCTGATAAAGACATATTTGTAGTTAATAACGTTTATTTGAAGTAAATTAACATTTTAAAACATTTTATAAGGTAAATTAAACGTTTTCCCGTTAATTTTGATATTTGTTGCATTGAGTTATTGAAACAAAAACAAATAAAGATGAATAAAACCCACGAGGTATTCTTGGTGTTTTTTTGATTGTGTTTGGATTTTGAGTAGACTTATTTTAGTTTGGACATTTTATAAGAACTGTTTATTGAAGATTTTTGTATATGGTACTCTGAAGTTACTTGCGATTTTATATACAGGCCGGGGCACGGGAAAATCCCACATTTCCCACAAAAAATCGCAGTATCTGCTAGTGTTCCTGACCGGATAATAATTTTGTCTAAATGTGGATGTACATAATCTTTGTGGTAAATAAATGTTTTGATATCTAGTTTTCTGAAATGTGGGAGGTTCCCGTGCCCCACCCTGTTTGTTCGCGACTTGCAATCGCGTTTATTATTATATATTAAAAGATTCGGTTTTCGAGATATTGATTCGAATTCGAAATCAATATATTGATTAACAAGAGTCGTTGGGTCAGTTTATAACAACAGGTTTTTCCTGTAGTATCCAGTTGCAAATAAACCGTGAATGGCACTTCACATGTATTTTTTAATACATATAAAATTAATTATTAGTTTTTTAATATAAAATATGAGGTAAGTGTTTGTTTTAAGGCTTGAAGCAAACTAAATAAGTTATATAAAGTATATATTATTATTTATTATTCTCATGTAATGTGTGTATTGTGTAGATTTAGTTATTATTATTATTTTTATTATCATTGCATCTAAAAATCACCACACACACAGACAAAGGTTAGCTGGTAGATAATCCCAATGGTGTAAATCTGATATGAAACTCTTTTGTACAATAAAGAGTTTTAATATTATAAATTACATTCAAAACATATTCAAGCGACAAATTATTTAATATCATTATTATATTACGGTCTTATTAACACAACAATTTTCGTTATATTGTTGAAATGCCTTCTTTTACATTCCATCAATGGTTACTGTGATCCCTACTAATATCATAAATGTGAATGTGAGTTTGTTTGTTACGTTTTTATACAACTACTTAACCAATCACCATGAAACTTTGTACACATATTTTTGGAGGTATTAGAAGTAACATAGGATACTTTACATTAAAAAAATATATTTTTTACTATAATTTCTAATTGACTATAGTTTCAGCTGTTTGGAATTTTTCTATATTTATTTTTATTTCCGTCTGTCATTTTTATACTATATGCAATATAAAATTATTGATCTCTGATACTTATTTAATGACTTAAATGCGAGCGAAGCCGCGGGCAAAAGCTAGTACTTAATACAACAACGAAGAATCTACACAAACAAACTATACACAATAACAACTTTAAATCGATCTTCTTTAAAATTGCAATTTTGTAGATCCTACCATGTTAATACAATCCGGAGATAAGATTATGGAATATATATATATATATATATATATATATATATATATATATATATATATATATATATATATATATATATATATATATATATATATATATATATATATATATATTGAGTAATTATAAGGAAAAGTATTGAAGGGATTCCTATATATATATATATATATTTTATTTATTATATATATATATATATATATATATATATATACATATATAATTATAAGGAAAAGTATTGAAGGGATTCCTATATAGTTTAATCTTTTATTTATTTATTATTAAAGTAAAATAACAGTATGATTTTCAATGGTCCCACACTAGGCAATGCCTGTCACGTGGGACCCATCATTTAACTAACTATAATACAATTTTATTATTATTTAATAAACCGTTTCCAGTCATACAATTTGCTAAATTTATCTTTTGGGATTAACACTGTATTAGGATCTCATAAGCCGTTCTGTGACAAGATATATATAACTACATAATTACAGGTAGTCCTCGTTTTAACGGTCTAAGATTCGTTTTACGTCACTATTCTCTGATACCTAACATGATGTAGAACCGAGGGCTGGCTGTATGTAATTGGATATTCTCTGCCAGTTGACCTTTGGGAGCAAACCCAGCCTCTCTAGGTTACAGGTCTTACATTAAAGAAGAATAGATAGTGATTCTAAACCATTGTGCCAGGAAATTATAAAGTGTGTAATTTTAGACATTTAGGTAATAATACTAATAATGTTAATATTATTAAATAATATAATTAATTTTTTTTTAAATTTATCTTTTTCTTTATGTGCCGATAGATTTTGAAAAAAAAACAAAAATAAGTTGAGAATCACTGAGATAGAGAAAAGTAAAATTAGAATAATAATAATAATAATAATAAATATTTTATTGCTTTAAAAAATAATAATAACAATGCTGACACAAATTAACCCATAGGAAACAGATTTAGAGCAATTGGCGATCTTATCACTAAAAGTAATTTCTTCCAGATAACCAATTGTCATAGAAGAAGCAGTAATAGTATCGGGCAATGCAATTTAGATAAAAAAAAATACATAAATATAAGTAAACTAATAAATAATAACACTAGAAACTAATTTAAAAGTCGTGTTTCTTTTTTTAGATATACAATATTAATTTATATTGTATCTGCGGTCACGTGCCTACCTCAGAAGCCTGAAATATCACCGGACTTATTACACAAAGCACAAGACGTATTCGGTATTAAAAATACAACGACCACAACTGAATCTACGACCCTAATAGATAAGGGGAATTTTTTACAACCAACTAAATGTAAGCCTTCTATCTTGTAAGAATCCAAATAGAAGATTAATTGTAAATAAAAGAATCAATTTTTAGTTATAATCTCCACCTCAAATCAAGCTAGAAGACGAGCCGGCTTGAGGAGACAAATGTGCTCTGTCCAAATTGACAGGGCACACTGCTCTCGTTATCCCGGCTACTTCCTAGCTAATTCCGAAACGCGTCCAGGTCACTTTATGAGTGTTAAAATATGAAAAATAGTTGGGTCTCACAAGGTTCACTATTTGGCCCTTTATTATTCTTCTGTAATACTGGAAGAACTACGCTTTACATGAACGATAAATAGCTAACGCTCTTAAAACAGCAAAAAGCGCTTACTTTACACATGTCATGTCATAGATACTAATAACTTTAAGAAATGAAAATTGATTAAAAAATTAAGCCCTACAAGGTTTACTATTGAGCCCTTTGTTAGTTGTGTTAGTCTGAAAAACCATACCAACATAATTAACTAGTTTAAAATTAGCTAAAATTACACTTTACATGGACTAAAGAAAGCCACTGATCTAAAAGCTACAAGCGCTTAGAAAATAAAAAGAATTCCACAAGGGTTGTACTAGGTACTTTATTATTCTTAGACTGAAATCCAGTTTCAAGTAGATCATTGCTTGAGAGTCGTTGTCATGTATCAAATTATTTTCAGCAAAAGATGATGCATCATGTAAGAGAAGTGATGGCAAAGACGGAGTCTGTGTTCCTTATTACCAATGCAGTGTGGAAACGCAGACTGTTATCACAGACGGTTCTACTTTACTTGATATTAGGTGGGTACAGCATCTATGGCTAGTACGTAATGAAGAACAGTGGTGGGATACCAGTAGCGTAGCTAGGTTACCCAAGCCCATGTTGCAAAAAATAAACTATTAAATTGTTTATTGTTATTATTATTATTGTATTATATTATATTGCTGTGCCCTGACCGGATGTCACATTGACACTAAATTGTATGACATCTTGATTAAAATTGCGACATACAATAAAGATATTTGAATTTGGATTTGAACTAGGGCCCCAACTAAACTAAGAATACAGGGGAAAAATATGTTTATTTTTTAATTTATTTACTTTTAGCAAATGGGCTCCAATAGAGCGCTTTTACTCGTCAATACATATACAAATATAAATGAAATAAATTTATTAATCCAATAATTATCAATTTGATTTAGCTGCTGTATACTTACATACTAATGTCACAATAATATATAATAAATCTACTATGATGTAGAAGAATAGCTGCTGTATAAGGGCATTGGCATCCTATTTATATATTCATGTCACCTATATATTATATACCTAAGAGTAAACATAAAATGTATGTCCAAGCTTTTTTATCAGTAAGATATTCATCTAACGTGTAATATGATTTTTGAATAAGTTTGCTTTTTATGATTTTCTTGAACTGACAAAGAGGGAGGCTACTAATATCATCGGGCAGCTTATTATATGACTTTATGAAGATGGTTTGAGACTTGTTGGGACTTGGGGCTTGAAGTAAATGTTCTTTTAATCTCATCTCATCAGTATATAATGTTCCCTCTTTTCTTCAAAATGTTCCCTCTCTTTTTATCTTCTTTTTTTTTATAATATTATATTCAACTTTTTAACATTAAGTCATCTTTAGCTATATATATCCAAAAAAAATCTACCTTTTAACAGATCAGGCAGTTGTAAACACTATCTAGAATGGTGTTGCCAATTGGATAACGCAAATGACACGAGACCCACCGTGACTCCTATTCCTGGTCGTGAAGAAGACATGCCTTGCGGGTACAGCAACATAGGCGCACTGGAGCAAGTAAGGATAGTGAGCGATGAACAGACTGCTGAATTTGCTGAATACCCCTGGATGGTCGCTTTGCTCAAGTAAATTATATACTTATTATTATGTGAAAGAATTTAATCTCTATCTCAGAAATGTTGGAGTACTTCTTTTTCATTCATTCATTCATCTATTAATGGCCTCAGATGTCCAATAAATTTGCCAATATCCAGTATTCGGGTAATTACCCAATAAGAAATTATAAAATGTAAATATTTTTTTTATAAACTACCTAACTAATTAGTGTTTCCAGCTGATAAAAACAAGATATCAAACCCAATATTGCCACTCAAAAATATAAATAACTGTTTCATCAGAAAGCCACTCTACAATACTCAATATAGGATACAGGGCTATAAATTATTAATATACAGGGTGTCCCAAAACTCAACGATAAGCCGGCATCAGTGGGTGGACCCGTTCTTCACTGCTCGAGGAAAAATAAGAAAAAAAATATATCTAATTTTTTTTTGAAAATACTAAGTAAATTCTGAAAACCTTCGAAAATTGACACCCTATATGATATTTTCAAGTGCCACGACCACAAATTTACAAATATTTCAGATTTTTTTTTTTTTGTATCGGCAACCTAAGTAGTACTGCTATCCATTATAACCCTTACAAATTTCAGAATGCCTGTAGTTTTTACACAAAAATGAATCAAATTTCTTTTTTTCCCTAAAATTTTGAAAGATTTTTACCTTCGGTCCACTTTAAGTCATCGTGGTGTAAAAAAAAGTATGGACACTACTATGGCAAGTTTTTTCAAAAGTTGACGCAACTAACCAAGATTCCTAAATGGTATAATACTCTAGGAAAACTAATCGCAAAAAAAAATATGCCTGTCATTTCTAAACAAGAATCAATTTTGAAATCCTTCGAAAATTGACACCCTATATGATATTTTCAAGTGCCACGACCACAAATTTACAAATATTTCAGATTTTTTTTTTGTATCGGCAACCTAAGTAGTACTGCTATCCATTATAACCCTTACAAATTTCAGAATGCCTGTAGTTTTTACACAAAAATGAATCAAATTTCTTTTTTTCCCTAAAATTTTGAAAGATTTTTACCTTCGGTCCACTTTAAGTCATAGTGGTGTAAAAAAAAGTATGGACACTACTATGGCAAGTTTTTTCAAAAGTTGACGCAACTAACCAAGATTCCTAAGTGGTATAATACTCTAGGAAAACTAGTCACAAAAAAAAATTATGCCTACCATTTCTAAACAAGAATCAAATTTCATAAATTGTTGTTGTTACTAGTGATCACTTTTACTGTGGTCAATAAAACATGTTTTATGTTGCAAATTCTTGGAATTTGAATATAACATTGTGCGTGGCAATTTAAACGTTAGAGAGAGATAGGTAGATACATGTTCATTGTTGAATAACAATAGTGCAGGTAAAGAAATTGCTGTTCTCATCTAAGCTAATCAGTACGCTGTGCCTCTTTGTTTACTGCGGATCGATCCATATTCAATTGACGTGGCTCTCGTATCATGCCTTTACCATACACATCGTTGGAATACGCTAATATGCACCTTGTTTATGGAGAATGCCGATGCAATGCTAACGCTGCTAGCAGACTGTATCGAGAAAGGTACCCGAATGCTCAAAGATATCCGGATTATCGAGTATTTATTAATGTGCATCAAGCATTTTCGGAGGGTCGTCGGATAGTGGAAGATATGCACGGAAAATAAAACGATCTTTTTTAAAACGATGTAGAGCATGTATTAATGTCGGTGGCAAACAATTCGAACATTTACTTTAATAAAATAAATGTAAAATTATTACTATTTGTTTTGATTCAATCAACATTTTTCAGCAACAAAACCTATAACTTCACAGTAAAAGTGATCACTAGTAACAACAACAATTTATGAAATTTGATTCTTGTTTAGAAATGGTAGGCATAATTTTTATTTGTGACTAGTTTTTCTAGAGTATTATACCACTTAGGAATCTTGGTTAGTTGCGTCAACTTTTGAAAAAACTTGCCATAGTAGTGTCCATACTTTTTTTTTACACCACGATGACTTAAAGTAGACCGAAGGTAAAAATCTTTCAAAATTTTAGGGAAAAAAAGAAATTTGATTCATTTTTGTGTAAAAACTACAGGCATTCTGAAATTTGTAAGGGTTATAATGGATAGCAGTACTACTTAGGTTGCCGATACAAAAAAAAAATCTGAAATATTTGTAAATTTGTGGTCGTGGCACTTGAAAATATCATATAGGGTGTCAATTTTCGAAGGTTTTCAGAATTTACTTAGTATTTTCAAAAAAAAATTAGATATATTTTTTTTCTTATTTTTTCTCGAGCAGTGAAGAGCGGGTCCACCCACTGGTGCCGGCTTATCGTTGAGTTTTGGGACACCCTGTATATATATACATATATATAACCGGATATGACCGGTTATAACCAGATATCACGAAAGGATAGTGGTTTTTATCCCAGTAATACTCAATTTCATTTCGCGCTTTGTCTGTTAGAACGTTTTTCTATTTCTAATACTTCCTATAGCCTGGTTTCTTGTTCTTTTTTGTTCAGAAAAACAGAGCCGGGTTCGAAATGGTCTAAAGGTGATTATATCGGAGGCGGGTCTATTATACATCCAAAGGTTGTTCTAACTGGCGCACACAAGTTAGATGGGAAAGAACCCAACGAGGTTTGTATTATATGGTGTATTGTATATAATGGTGAACTTTAAATAAACAAAAGAAGTTTCTGCAATAACCATATATGAATGAAAATGATTTTAGGTAAAATGCAGGGCTGGCGAATGGGACACTCAAACGGAGTTGGAAGTCTTCCCTCATCAGGAGAGAGATGCACAGAAATTTATTATTCACGAAGAGTTCTTCAGACGTAAGTTACTATTATTCTAGAGATTGCGTGATGTATTTTATAAATATATAATAATAAAGAAGCTATTTAAATGATAGTTCTTAATCAAGTATGCCATCCCTGATCCCAGGGTAGTAGGTACCATCAGTGGCGTAGCGAAAAAAACAAAAGGCCGCCAAATCATCCGCAAAACAAAAAATTGCTGGATAATTTGGGAGTATATTTTTCATATAATATGGTTTTTGAATTGGAGAAAGGGGGGGGATAGTGTCCCGGACTCGAGTTAAGATCGCTACGCCACTGGGTACCATCACACCTGTGAAGTAGGTAAAGCTTTGAAATAAGTGTGTATAATTCGTATTATATATACGACTGTCTGTAATAGCTTGACATGTGTTATTGTATTGTTTTATTTTATTTTAGCTTCCATTATAAACAACATAGGTTTGATAATATTGGAACGGCCATTCGAAATAAGCAGCTCGAACACACCTCACATAGGCGTCGCCTGTGTTGGCAATGCAGTGCCAATGCCCGGCACCAAATGCGAAACTATGGGCTGGGGTTTGGAAAATTTTAATAATATTGAAAAATATGCTGTCATATTAAAAAAGGTAATTCCCAAACATTGTTATTTTTACGTAATATGTTTCTCTTTAGTACTGTAATTATCAATCATCTCTCATGTGAATTTAGACAGTCATAAATTCCTTATTACCATTATCTTACTACTATTTTATTATTTTTAGTGTTATATTAACGTTATTAAGAAATATAAAACTAATGTGCAAAGTCAAGAGGAATCAACATTGGTTTTAGGTGTCAAGGCAACAAATTGTTACAAATTAATTTTAAAAGTAAACGTTTTATTTTTCATATAAAAATATGAATTTAAAAAATTGCACTGGGATTTGGTGTTTTTGTGTTTTCTGGTTACATTTTTAATACTTATATTGGCTACTTAATACTTTAGTCCAGTGTTTCCCAAACATTGTTCTGCCATGGGCCGGTAATTTTCAAACTGCCCCTTCATGACTTTTAAACTCAAGCTGGTAAAATTATTGTTTCATGGGCGTAGCCAGCCTAAAATAATATGTAACCAGCAAACTATACCCACAGTCTTACCCTGGTTATTTTTTTTGTGTCGACTGTCTAGTGTGAACTTTCTTACGGATATTAAGTATTGTAGTTAGTACCTAGATAATTAAATTTTTTAGGTTTCATTAGATACCTTATAGGTCAGGGCCAGGGTGGGGCACGTACCCTACCCTGCCCCATCTTGGCTACGCCCATGTTGTGTTTACCGCTTACAAATGCGTACGATGCGTCTATCAATAGTAGGTTTTATTTTCAAAACAAGGCGGGAATGTTGTTCTAGCCGCATTCTGGCTTGATATCAGACAAAGTGCGGTCATGATTTGTAAAATAAATAATAATATTCAATTCCAAATAGGTATCGCTAAAATTGACCAGTCGTAATAGATGTCTGAACGCACTTCGTGGTACAAGACTGGGTTCTCGGTTTCAATTGCATCAAAGTCTGATGTGTGCTGGTGGTGAGGCTGGCCAGGACGCCTGCTCTGGCGACGGAGGATCTCCTTTAGTTTGTCCTATTGGGGTAAGATGTTTAAATTTAAAGGAAACTTTCGCACCCTTTGTAAGTAGACAAATCGAATCGTATGATTAGTCAATACAATTACTTATCTAAAATAACTGACATATATGCTTTTTCCTACTATCCAAAATACAGAAAATACTCCCCACTTTGTAAAAGATAATTATAAAACTGGCAACATTTATACATTTATTTTGTGTTGGTAACATATTTTTGTAGAAGAGTGTTAAACTGTGATAAAGAATAAAAAACTGGATAAATTAAAAACCCTATATATTTTATACTAGTAGTACGTTTGTATTTTAAAAAATAAATTAAAATTTAATAGTATTATGTAAATCCTAGCCAAGTGAGAAATAGCTTCTGTATACTGGTAAAATATTTACCAGTTACAGTACGTTTTCTTAATGGAATAATATATAAATAGGAATCTGTAACACTACGACAAATTTTAAAATGGCAACACTAGTATTCCGTTAGGGTAAGCGTGGCCGGCCATCTTGATGGTTGGTGTTAAGTTGGTTTTCCGTTAGCAGTGCGTGTTTTAAGTGTTTAATTGTTTTACACCCTGTTCACAATATTAACATGCTTCTTAATTTTTAATGTAATAAATAACTATTATCCAATAAAATAATTGCTATAATTGTTTTACAAATCTTAATTTCAGAACAATTCCGATCGTTATGCAATAGTGGGAACTGTCGCTTGGGGCATAGGATGCGGGGATGCAGGGGTTCCCGGTGTCTACTCAAATATACCAGATTTTAAATCCTGGATTAATACTAAAGTAAAAGAGGAAGGTCTTCAAATTAAAACCTATGATTATGCAGATTAATTTGTGATTTATTTATCTTGTAGTTTCCCAAATTATTATGATAAACCTGATTACTTACTTTTCTCCCTACATTAATCTCTTAAATGGCTTGTTTCATGTCTAAACGGTGAGTTCTACAGTAAAAGGATAGTTTTTTTTAATTAGACTTGATCTAATAATAAAAAAATGTCAAAAATAAGCAGAATCCAAAACAATATGATGTACTCAGTGGCGTATCGAGGGACATCATGGTCTAAAACAAAAATTACTGGATAATTTTTATTTATTTCTGAAAAATATATTTTAAATTTAGTGCCAGTGTTGAGCCTATGACTTTATTTAATTTGCGAGTATATGTAACATATAATTTTGTATGGTTTTCGAATTTGGGGGGTCGGTGGGTTAAGCTCGCTACGCCACTGGATGTACCAGGGGCATACTATATTTCGAATTTTTTTTCAATACCATATTTATGACATATTAATAAATAATTATTAATTAATATTACGTATGTTTCTTTTGACCGGGACCTGACGACATTAGCCGCCTAAAATTTTCATTTAAAATAAAACAATGATTTCATTTCCAACATTTAACATATTTTTTTTTTATATAAAACAAATAACATTTTCACAAAAAAAGACACGTGTAAACTCAATTGCATTATTTTTTATAAATATAACTTCTAAAATATTATGCGTTAGAAGGTTACTAGAATAAAAATAAACTAGTTAACATTTGAAATATTAACATTAAGTGTACCTCTCGAACTCAGATTATGTCGATCGAATGGCAGTCGCAACTGCCAGTAGTTCTATTATAAGTGGGTCTAATGGCAGTTCCTAATACCCATTCTAAACACACGCTAGAGGTACGTATGTACGCCTGTGTGGAGTCACGGTTTATGATGATAATAAATTGTTAACCAAAATATTAATATTTCAAAAAGAACTATAAAATGATTAGAATACAAAAAACTTAAATTACATAAAATATTGCATATTATCCAAAGTTGCATTGCAATTTTTTTCTCAAATACGTTCACAAACAATTTTACATGAGAGATAATAATACAACCTGTTCCATAGAAATATTGTATCACGTGGTTTTATTTGAGTATAAAACTGTTTTTGTAAAGCATTTTGTGACAATTTCAAAAACTGAATTAAACAATGGAATTTTATTAACACTAGAACTACCAACCGGTTAATATGACCTCGAACAAGACTTTTATGTAAAACCTTACTCATTATTTTTTATAAACGATTCTATTTTTTACAATTCTACAATAAATTTATGGAGTTACAATGGTACCTCGATATACAAGTGTTTTGAGCGAGCGATATTTTGCTTTGAGATGCGAGCAAGATTTAAGATACGAGGAATCGCACACGATCTACATTTACAGCAGCATGCCGTGCTTTGAGATACGAGCAAGGTTACGCAACGAATTAAACTCGTATGTCGAGGTACCACTGTATATACTTAATACTTTGCTAACACAAGTCATCCGGTCATTTTGACCGGTTGGTAATTCTAGTGTTAACTCCGTTCTCTATCCACGTTTGACATTACTATATGTAGAAAGATTATATTATTTTTATGTCTGTGTTGGATAATTATAGTCAAAGGTTATACCTTTTTTATTATAAATTATGGTTTATACTTTATGGTTATACTTTCGTACTATAACATAATTAAATACTAACTACAACAGAAATGAATTTATAATTCGACTAAAATTAATAATTGCATTGCTTTGTTTTATTTGTAACACTAAACAAATAGGAAACCTTCAGTCTCTTTCTTTTGATTGGGGAAAGAAAGAGACGTAAATACTTTTTTAATATCTGACGTCGATTATCTTAAATCGAGAACTATATTTAATCACTTTTTGGTATATTTGCTATAATTATAAATTAATTCATTTATTAAGAGCTCTATTATATATCTTTTTGCTTTCCTCTTCTTCTTTTATTAATTGCCTCAGATATCTATAAAAGATAATTCTGCCAATGTCGAGTATTCGGGCAAGAACCCAATAAGAATTTGTCCTATTTTAGGCA
This sequence comes from Tineola bisselliella, assembly GCA_028551675.1. Taxonomy (NCBI): domain Eukaryota; kingdom Metazoa; phylum Arthropoda; class Insecta; order Lepidoptera; family Tineidae; genus Tineola; species Tineola bisselliella. Next base: position 17,723 of record JAPWLS010002152.1, on the reverse strand, counting down.
GCCATTGAATTAAAAATATTTTCAATTTCTATATAGCAAGTTTGATTAAAGAACATCAGTATAACACTAAAAAGACGGAAGCGGTTATTTGACAAGGACACTAAACTTTTTAAACCCAAAACGGTTTAAGTTAACGTTGGTTGCTTCTTGTTTTAATCACTGACATAAACTTTGCAATAAACATGAAATAGTAATTTGTTGTGATTGTTTCTTCCAGTCCAAAGTTCAATCTGTATCCATTTGAGGATTGTTCTTTGTACACCCGTCGTTTTAGCATTAGTAATTAATCTATATTATTTAAGAATACGTGATGAAGCAGTACAAAAAAAAAACCTAATACAAACATTTATTTTTACAACAGTTACACAAAAAAAAGAAGGAAAGAATACATTAAAACCAATATCCAAGACAGAAGAGCAGAGTCAATATTGAGAATTGAGACTACAGTAATACCCCGCTTTACGCGACCCCGTTATGCGCGGTTTCACTATAACGTGAAATTCAAATTTATTATTAAATTACGCGAAAGAGCGCGTATAAACATAATGTAGTCATCAACTTCTCTATGGTCGCGGGAATTTCAGTTAACGCGATTCTTTCTGGAACGTATTCCTCGCGTAAAGCGGTGCATTACTGTAACGCTATTTATGTCCCAAATTATTTCACCTCCTTTGGGCGTATTCGATAAAATCAATGCATATACAAGTACAATACAAATTTATAAATATGCTATTCGTAAATAATACAAACATCTGCTTCAACTACTTGTCTCACAGAGGTAGTCATAAATAATATAAAACGCGTTAAAGGAATCACAAATTACAATTCTCAATATTCACCCAATAATATAATTTATTCAGCGGTTCTCAAACTTTTTTGGCGAAGGAAAAAGCCTTAATATAATTATAAAAAACTGATTTATATGTATTTATGAATAATCATATTGCAATGTAATATTTAGTTGGAATATTTAGATGTAACCTTATAATCTCCCTTTGGTAGGCATTTTAACCCTAGGGTTCTGCGGAACACCACTTTGAGAATGGCTGATTTATATCATAATAAGCCCAAATTAATAGCACAAATACGGTTATAGAAGTCAATAACAGGCCAAAGTGTTCCATCCTTGTCTGTACAAAATATAGTGTGAAAGTTCTAGAAAACTAAAGCTACAATATATCCTTCTAATGCAGTAATTCAACAAAACATTCAACAAAAGTTTGACAAATTTTAGACATATAATAATGTTAATATTATTAAATAATATCATTTAAACATTTAAAAACTTATATTTTTCTTTGTATACCGCCAATTTTTGAAGTGTGCCGCAACAAAAAAAAAAATATGTTGAGAATCACTGCTCTAGTTAAAAAAAAGCGACAAACTTCAATACAATATAAGAAGAATTTTACCCAAAAAAATAAATCTCTCAATAGAAGCTAAACCTATTTATTATGCTAACCACTAAATCATTATTTATAAAACTACAAACATATATTTTATATACCAATTGAATTCGGTAAACTGACTATTGGTAACTATCTAGTATTTGAAAGTGTAACTAACAACACGTTTATAAAGTTTCCATTAGTCCATTTTTTTTTATTGATAGCCTAGTATATGACCACACTCCGCCTGATGTTAAGCTAGAGTGCGGTCCATGAGCATAGATAACTGTTACCACAGACAGATGTCCGCGCGCAACATAGACACTGGATCTATATCATTGGTCAAACGCAATCAAGTTACACTTTCAAAACTGCAAAAATACTAACTTCCTTTGGGTCACATAAAATAATATAAGGGATAGAAATATTTCCACCACGAAGTGTTATTTTGTTCATTTTTTTCATTGTTCTCTAAAGCGGTTTCCTGTTAAATAAAAAAAAAACAAAACAAAAAGTTAGTCGATTGTACCAAATTTAAATATAGAAACAGTCAATAGACAAACTATTATTTATCTCTTTCTAACGTGTACAAGTAGAGCGAGTCAGACATACGTATTAAAAAAAATAATACAATATATAGGAAAAAAATAACCTCAAACCTTTTGAAGTTGAAAAAAAATAATTATAAACTTCAAATAAAAGAAGTTTTGTTTGTAATTTTTATAATATAAAGGAAAGCTTAATGGCATTGCCTACCAACCTACCAAGCTTTTTATGTTGTTAGTAAAACATTAAATAAATAAATTCTTTATTGCAAAAAAAAAGAAATGAAAAAAATGCGTCGGCATCATCTCCCAACTAACCTTTGTCGGTGTGTTAACTAATAATATTATTTATTTTTATATTTAATTATTATAGGTTGATATGACAAGAACAAAATAAAAAACCAAATATAACACATACATTACATTATATAACATATTCTACATAAATTATGCAGTGAGGTAGGCAGTTTCAGTAGCCATCACATAAATCTATATTTCAATAGCTAAACAAATTAAAATGAAAACAATTACCAATCCAAAGTTCATGGAATTTTTCTATTTCTTTAATTCATATCTCAAAAGCAACTTTCGAATTCATCCAAATGACTAAATTCCTATAAGTATATTTATTATTATTTATTAATCTAAATTTATCCTATTTCGGATCAATTCAATCGAATGGCAGTTGCAATTGCCCGCACTTTTGCTATTTTGGATCAACTCAATCTAATGGCAGTTGCAATTGCCCGCACTTTTGCTATTTTGGATCAACTCAATCTAATGGCAGTTGCAATCGCCCGCACTTTTGCTATTTTGGATCAACTCAATCTAATGGCAGTTGCAATCGCCCGCACCTTTGCTATTTCGGATCAACTCAATCGAATGGCAGTTGCAATTGCCAGTATCCAAGCTATCTCGGATCAACGAACGTGTAGCTGTTATCGCAGGTTATATAAAGCCCTAAAGAACTTTCTAAATGTATACCTACCTTATCAATAACTTCACTTTTTACAATGTTTTCTTTACTACTGTTAGTATTTTTCTTTAAATCATCCTTTGGCGTTTCCGTTTCTTTACTTTGATTGCTTAATGCTACGTCATCACAATTCTAGAATTAAATATAATCTCTTTAAATACAATATATAATATATTTTCTTTTAAGCCCTAAATTTAATCTTCAGTGTTACCTCTTATTAGTAAGTCAAGTCACATAAATCACATTTTGTTAAACATTAAGCAAATTCAATGTTTTTTTATAGTATATAGGCATATGACCAAGCTCAGCCTGATGTTAAGCTAGAGTGTAACAATTGCTTCCACTGCCAGTATGAGGTCTCAAAAAGTCAAGTCACCAATCAAGTCAAGTAGTACTTATGCAAACATTACCTTAATTTCATTCTCAAATCTTGGCAGAATATCTTTATATATTATTTCATTTGACATTTCTTTTAACTTAGTTTGTCTCAACTGCAAATTAGGAGAAAATAAAGATGGAAAATTTACAGTAAATTAATACCAATTATTCACGACAATAACTTTATAAGCCCACCTTTTCATTGTCACGTAACCAAGTCGAATAGCACTTGGCGGCGCGCTTCTGCTTATCCAAGTAGCAAGGGGCCGCCCTGCCCGTCGCCCACGCAGACACGGAAGTTGGTAGACCACCGGGCGCGTCGAAGTATGTCAACACGAACTCCATGCCAGGCTATAAAATGGAGCTTCTTAACTGGAGGTAGTTATTAAATTAACATTGTGTATCAAACCAACCTTATCACTACCCTCTAAGGTTCTAACGACCATGTGACTCCAGTATTCGGTGACTCTTATGACGTTCTGGTTCGGCGGCACATCGGGATGCTCACACGAGCGAGATAGAATTATGTACACTTTATTATCAATCATATTGCTTTCATCTTCTCTCTGTATCCTTTCTTTTTCATCCCAAGCCTGGAAATCACACAAATTAAAAATTTCAAATCATTAGTAAACATTATAAAATATGTTAAAAGTATTGCAATGAATTACTCAATTTTGTAAATTAAATTGAGATTATTAACATTTTCAATAAATTAAAAGTATAAAATACTTCAATCGGCCATGTTTATTGAAACACCAATCAGAGCGAGTGACGTCACATGACGACTATGAGCGTTTTCCCGCATAATTCAAAACCGGTATTAAAAAACGCAATATTTAAGTAATATAGTTAGTTTATTACTGAAATATTGTGTTTTTCGGTAATATTAGACGCGTACCTGCATTATAGAAGGCAATTTCAAAATCAGTCCACGTGCCTATTGATTGTATCGAGTTGCACGACAATCGATTACTACTTTAGTCTACATCCCTAACTATCATGGCGCTCGTTACTTGGTAACTCGACAGGTCCTAGCGCCAATTTTAGATTTTTTGTTGAAATTAATTCAAAATAATTCTCCAACTCTGATTGGTTTCTGAGATACTCAATACAACAACGAAGAATCTACACAAACAAACTATGCACAATGACAACTTTAAATCGCTTTATTATATAAAATTGCGACTGTATAGATCCTACCATTAAAGGAAATTATTTAAAATTATTTTGCTTATAATTCCCGCTACAACATTCAAGAACTTGTCTCGACGCATTTCGCCACTTCACGTAGCATCATCAGGATACGTGCGGTCGCTTCGGCTTCGCTTCGCTATACTTTTAAATAATTTCCTTTAATACGGATTTCCGCAAAGTAACGCCTGAAACAACCAATTAGATCCTACCATGTTAATTGTTTATTATTAGGAATTATTATCACACTCACCTGCACGCATTTCTTAGCTTTAGAATGGACACTGTCCATCTCGTGGTATATGGGCTTAACCTTGGTCTCGGGCTCCTTATGGACGGTCAATGCGTTGTTAAACAACCGACTCTTATGCTGCAACACCTTAGTCTTGATGTCGAAATCCTTGTGCCTCCTTATATAAACGTAGTCGCGGTTCTGGAATAGTTTCTGTGAAAGGACGAAGTCATTTATTTATTTATTGCTTAATAATACAGAAAAAAAATCGGTTGTCTGTAAAGTTGGTTTACTGACGATAGTTGAACGTGACAACGTCTTAAGCCAACAACAACAACAACAATTGTGCCTCTTTGTCGCTCGTTCCGCGCTCTCGCTTGCACTTCAAGCCTTACATGGAACGCCTTAGAGCGAGGTAACGCCGCATGAGTCATGTTTTTTCGTGCATGCAGCCGGCTCAATCGAATTATAAGACGTTGTCACGACAAAAATAATACAAGTGAGTAAAGAGATGGCGGCCTTATCGCTAAGAAGCGATCTCTTCCAGGCAACCAACTTTGAAATGTAGAGCAATGGCAAGAAAGCAAGCAGAGTTTATAGGGAGTTATAAATATAATTTTTAATTATTTAACATGCTGAAGACAGCATTGCAACAGCGTATTTTTCACATATGAACCGACATTTTTTTTACGTGTATTATTTATCAAATATTTTTGTACTGTATGTATTTAAATCATGCTCACCGGTGTACAAGCGGTCGTCGTGGGCCGGTAATGTTGTTGCGAAGTGACCCACCGGTGGGCATGCGGTCTTCAACATGTTAAACTATACAACGTTTGCATAAGAGAAAAAAATACTATAACTAGATCCAATATATACAACGAATTAATAGTTAGTTTTAATAAATAAAAGAGCCTCAAGAATACCGTTTCGTATGACAAACAATGCACAGTCTCTCACCGGCCACAACACCTCCCAATGCAAGACGGCCTGATCTTTGAGTCCGTTGGCTTCCTTGTCAATGACGATGAGCCCGGCGACGGCCGTGTCCCAGTTCGTTCTGTAATCGCCGTCCACTTGTATCGCGGCGAAGTCCTCAGCGCGCACATCTGTGTAGCGACCGTACACTGAAAATAATAATAATAATAATAAACTAATGACATCTGAATAAAACGCTATTACAGTTGCTGTATATTATTCAAAATCAAAACCGTTATTAGGCCCTATAGGCTCTTGCGCATAGCCAGAATCTACGAAATTTCGAAAAGGCATATAACGAGAAACTATACCCGCGGTCTTACCACGGTTAATTTTTTTTTGTGTCTACTGACGACTGTCGTGTGAACTTTCTTACGGATATTAAGTATTGTAGTTAGTGCCTACATAATTAATTTTTTTAAAGTTTGATTAGGTACCTTACAGGTCAGAGCCAAGGTGGGACAAGCGCCCCACCCTGCCCCACCGTGGCTACGCCCATGGCCTGTACAGTATAATTCCTGCTTAAGTTTAAATTACGCAACTTTAAAAATGTAATATGTTATTTATTGTTTTTTTCTTCATATTATTAAGTATAATTTTATCAAACTCAAATGTATGAATAGGAACCTATACATGATGTAAGAGAATAAAGAATGTTTTGAGATTTTGTTTGTTTAGTTATTTAGTTATTGACATTGATAGGTTATTATTATTATTTTTATGCTATTTAAACTCTGACATTAATATTATTGTATTTTGTAATTGACTCCTCCTTGACTGTAAGACCATGTAAGTGACTGTGCTTAAATAAATAAAGAATATATGAGAACGCGGTAGCTCTTAAACGTAGTTCGAACTGTAATCACAGATCATTCCTTTATTATTTCAAAACAAAAAAGACTCCACGCTCTACTAATATCTCATTTGAAGTGGGTAGTTTCAAAAAATGTCATATTTCAACGTACACCTCTATAAAGAGTACAAACATCATAATTTTGCAGGTAGTAATTATTTTTAATCTCATATAATCCGCTCTTATCTCCGAACGATAACTTTTAATTAGATGTCCTTGATCGCTTCTTCAAAATATTGATAGCAGATTGTTTTCTTAAATAATTTTATAATACGATATTGAAGATAATTGTAAATTCGGACGCGACGACTGTGAAGAGAGAGAAAAGGAGAGGGGGGGGAAGGGGCACAGGGGGAGGGGAAGGGGGGCTCTAATTTTTTAGGTATACCCTAACATTTTATTTGCTTAAAACTCATGTTAAGAATTAGATTATAATAAGAAAAAAACAAATGATAAAGTCACATTAAATATAAGAAAAATAAAAGGCCCGAATAACACCGAATTCGTGTAACACTTAAGAAATACAATTGGAAAATAACTGTGGACCGTCAGCTTCTTATCTCTTGGTATCTATCAAAACATTATTAACTTAGCAACTGGATTTATTGTATTGTATAACCCAAAACAAGTTCCTTTTTAGGTGCTACAAAACTATTTATTTCAGCCATTCTCAGTGTGTTCCGTGGAAGCCTAGGGCTAAAATACTGCAAAAAATACCTACCAAAGGGAGATTATAAGGTTACATCTAAATATTCCAACTAAATATTACGTAATATTACATTGAAATATGATTATTCATAAATACATATAAATCAGTTTTTTATAATTATATTAAGGCTTTTTCCTTCGCCAAAAAAGTTTGAGAACCGCTGATTTATTTAATTATTTATAACTGAACAAGTCAAGTCAATCAAGTGTACACGTTTTATTACTATAGGAATGTCAGAACAATAAAAAATATGACATCAACGTCGTGATGTGGGTGACGTGACGTGGGTGATTCAGTTGAAGCTTTGAGACCCGAAAATGTCTTATTAAATAATATTAATATTTAATATACTTGTTTTAAATTTACAAAATATAAAAGGATTCTATTAACAATACAACCAGTCAATCATCATAACAAAAATCAGGCTATAATTGACGAGTTTCTTGTGGTCCTCTTCTCATGAAACACCTTTCTGAAACCATGGTAGAGTAACGATAAGCAAGTGCACGTCTTTAATGCCTATGCTAATAAATTATTTTTAATACTTAATAACGTATTTTCGGGTCTAAATATTCAACTCAATCACCCAGTTCGAACACGCCTATAATAAATATTTATTGCATTGGCATTTATTAGGGAAGATAATAAGAAAAACGTCTTGACTAACCTAATATAACTTCAGTTTTTTTTCAGTACTAATTGAAATTTATTTTATGACTACTTCCTATATGTAACATAGATTCCCCCGTCTCACTGAAGTTATTTTTGGCTTAACTATTCTATATGATGCATGATGCACAATATTAACATAAAACAAATATTTACTTTGACAATGGCAAACTGATATAATGTCATAATAAAAATAAAACTAATAGGTCAATTTTAAAAATGGAATAAGAACTAAAAACTAGAAATAAATACAAAATCATAGAATGCCTATTTTTCATTGGCCCTTTAGGCTTTTGATTGTTTTGATTGGTGATTGCACAAAGACATATGACGAGAAGAAACCAATAGAAACTCACCAATCATAGCCTGTACGATATAAAGTTAGTACATTTGGAGGTAAAGCTAATACCTAAGAACACCAACATACACACAATCATCTCAGTCACAACACATAAAACTACTTACTAAAATCTTCAATAAATATTACCATAGTATTTATGAACTAAGAATCAAACCCAGGTCTACTGCCTATCCTATTTTTAATTAACAAAAAAACCATACCTTTATAAACGTAAGCACCAGCTTTATTCCTATATTCTTTTCTCCATATTATGACATCTTCCGCCTCCATGAATGGTGTCCAACCATCATGTGACTGCTGCAACGACTTGCCATCTTTGCATCTAAAAAGAAAATTTTGACAACTGACATTTCTCCACTACCTTGGGAGTAGACCATTTTAAAAATTAGGTCTTAGGCTGACTTAAATCCAATGGTTCGAAAGCTTTACAGTTTACGTCAAGGCAAGTCTAACTAACATGGTAGGATCTATAAAAACACAATTTTACACAAAAGCAATTTATTGTGAATAGTTTGTTTATGTAAATTCTTCGTTTTAATATATTTTCGAAGCTATTTCAGCAAAAAAAATATTTAAAATTAACAGAAAGTTAGCCTCGACTATGTTGTATGACATTTGGCATGACAGTGATATGGTAAAAATAAATACAAGATAAAGAATATGCTACAGCACTAATAACTACATACCCACAATAAATGATTCCAGGTAGCTTCTTATCGACGACCAATCTTCTGTCACATTTCGAACAGAATAATGTTTTTAATGATAACTCATCTACCATATCTATGTCTTTAGCTGCAGCCTGCGAAAGATGACCACTCAGTAAGTACATATATTAGTTCTGACTTCTTTGCAGTTCTAGAACTGTAGTCAGACAAGTTTTACAGCTGCAGTCTTACTACAAATTGATTATAGCAGTCCTTTATTTAATATGTGTCTTGTATACAGATGTTTCATGACCGTACATAGCACAAAATATTTCTAGTCTAGTAAGCTCACGTTTCCTATTATTATTGTATAAAAAATCACCTCCAATTCTTCATCAGTGATACTTTCGCTGCATTTGGTGAAATCATCATCATCAGGTTTGTACGCAGCAGCCACAGAACTAACAGAAAGCGCTACAGCGCCGCCAGGACGAAAGAAATTATAACGAAAATATCTGACCACATTCTTCACCACATGATCTTCTTTATAACATCTTCTGAACACAGTGCCGACAAGAAAAGTACGTCTGCAGACACCCCACAATCTAGCTACACCCAAATCTCTAAATATTCTACGAAATTTAAGCAAAGTAGACATGCTATCGTTACATTTTGTTATGTCGCTAAAATATTCATCGTGATACCGTAAACGACGCTTGTTTACACGAAATTGTGTCTGTATTTTACACCGTGAATGTGGTATTTTTTTCAGTGATGTTACAAATAATATATTTTTTAATCTCCTACATAACATTTCGTTTGATCAGAACGATTGATTGCGAAATAGCAAAATCATAACCTGTGGACGAGTGAACATATTTACTACGGATTTGACTTTACTTTTTTTTATTTGGACGCGTACATCATATATTCATTATTGCTCAATATTAACATTTGAATTATGTTATTTAATATTTTACATAATAAACAATTTATTTATGACATAAATTTCACTTTTGATTTAAATTATACAATAAGACTCTAAGAAATATAAGTTTATTAAATAATTTGAAACTGTCAGAATACAATCTTAAATTACCCGCCAAAAATTTCTATTTGACATTATTGACATTACGTTTATGTTTCTTAAATTACATGGCCATGAGTATTAAATTTATAATTATATTTAAATGCGCTACTTAAGTATTTTTTAATAATTATTAATAATATTAACCTTATTGATCATTTTTACTATAAATTAAATTGTTTGTAAAAAGTTAAAAGTAAAATTGATAAACCTAAATTATATATGGTAACATTATCGTATTCGACTTCACATTCTTTTGAGGGAAAGACGTTCGTTTGGCACGTCACCTTTTCCTCCAAATAATTATTGTTTCCTGGCGTTTTCCACATGTTTGTGGAAAACGCTTATCCAAATACCTGCTTGTACCCCCAAATTGTGTTGTAATTGTTTATTAACCCCACAAAAGTGTTTTCGCATTGAAGCGTCCGTGGTGTCCAGTTAAATCCGGAACTTTGCAGACCCATACCAGTACGTGTAATTATTGAACGATATATTATTGTCTGTAGTGAATCGTAATTTTTATAAACAAGTTAAGCATTTAACCTTTTGTCTGCAGAACTTTAACGCCTCTTCGCCAATTGTAATCGATCAAAAATGGCGGAAGAATCATCTGCGGATCGCAATGTCGAAATATGGAAGATCAAGAAACTGATCAAAAGCTTGGAGATGGCGCGAGGGTAAGTCGGATTATTACAATTATAAATTAAACTACAAATTGACATGTGTATATTGTATTTATCTTTTAGTTTGATTATTTTATCCGAGTTCTAGCGATGAATGCCAACGCGCCTGCGTGCGCGGCTGCGCTCTTCTAACCTCATCCGTTTTAATGTAAATTGATTGAAAACATACCTCGGTATAAGATTATTTTTTTTACATTAATAAAGTCACATTTTGATTGCTAACTACATTTATATACATAAAATCATAGGACAATGGGTTGTGCATGATTCATCAATTGATTTTTTACTTTAAACTTGATATACTTACGCTTGTAGCTTATTGGAGTAGGCAGAGACTTTAACTCCATAGTTTTATAAATAATGACAGCTATGATTTTTTTTTGTGTTTTTTTTTGGGGAATAAATATAAATTTAGTTAACACATGCTTTAGAGAAGGTTTTATTTTTAACTTTTGTAAATGAATTGTAATTTAGTAATCATAGTCTTAATGAATTTAAAAAAAAGTATTTCACAGAATAAACAGCATTTAAAAAATGTAACAATTAAATTATAAATAATACTAAAATAAAAGTACCTCGTTACTTAAAAAGTAGTTCGTAGTACTGTTATCCATTTGAAAATAGAACTCGTTAAAAAAAAATTAAAGGAAATCGTTTTATCACAAATGTAGGGGTAAAAAAAGCAGCCACCACTTTCAAGAGTGACACCTGTCAAGTGGCTTAGTTGGGTTTCTGGATCAGCTTGAAAGCTTAAAAGGAGTGTGACCTGTCTATTCAGATGGAGTGCGTTTCTCTCATCAAGTCGGTATAGTGCTGGTGACTTACATGCAGGCTCAAGGGCCATACTTGAGCTTAATAGAGCTGAAAATTTTTAGAAGAATTAAACAAATAAGCTTGTTATTTGCGTTGTATGAAGTAGGTTTAGTTTTTACTGTAGAAATAGTCTTCGTCAGTAATTTGGTACTGAAAGGTCTTTGAATAATGTCCTAAGTAGTCTGAAAGACAGCACTTCATCTGATGTTAAGCTGGACAGCATCTATGATCATGTATGCAAGATAGTAGATCACTGTACTAGCTTATGGAGACAGATTGGCGAGACAAGCTTGGAGTCGATCCGGTACAATCTTTGGAAGATGTACTGGGATTAATAACTAGCATCAGACTACATATTACTTTAAATATTGCTTCTATAATACTATAAACCAGTGATGCTCAACCTTTTAGTGATGAAGGACCGTTGCAACAAAATTTCTATCTTGCCATGGACAACCGTTTTCTGGTAATATACATATAGTAAAAGTCAGAGGCGGCTCGTCCTAAAGAGCGCTGGTGCAGTGCACTCCCACGAAAATTACAGAAGTAATCTATATTTCTTCATAATACATACTATCCTTACATTACATTCATTCTATTCTACTATGCCTATACAATAGTATATTATATTACCTATATACGCCGCTGTAATATAAGTTTTGTAATTTTCGTGGGAATGCACTGCACCAGCGCTCTTTAGGACGAGCCGCCTCTGGTAAAAGTAAATTTAAGTAAATTTGTTTAAAATTGTACTTATTAATGGAATAATAGAAATAATATAAGGTTGAAAACCACTGCTATAAACTAAATGATCAAAGTACATGTATCAAAATTAATTAAGGTCCCCAAAAATTAATGCTGCAAGAATGTCTTTTCGGATTAAGTTTATTAAGCTAGTGGAGGTTGATTGCTTCAACTTTTGATATCTATAGTTTTAAATTTCATGAGCGCTTCAGTCCAATGGGCAATTTAATTTATCTTTCTCTTTGTTCTCATCCGATCTCGTCTGGAGTCTAGGCATTATTAATTTGACCTAAATGCGCGCGCATGATGTACTCACGATCGATCCCACCATTGCAACTACCAATTTGCCTGAGTTAATATTAGTCTAAATTGTAGGTTGGAAAATTATTACTACTTTCAATTGGGTGGGTACAGGAAGCTCCCCACCACAAACCTCCTATAACACGGTATTATTATAACGCGTTTTCATATTACGCGATTTTATGTCTCGTGTAATACCGTGTTTTCTCCCATTTAACGCGGTGATTTCGTTCATAAAATAGTTTTTCCTTAATGCTCAATTGAAATCTGCTTTAAGAAAAGAAAAGTTAACAGTGAATCTATTGTACATAATGCGTTATACTAGTATGTTCGTATAACGCGGAACCAATCTACCGTGTTATAGCGGGGATTGCTGTATTTCTGCTGCTAAATATAACAAAATATATTTCTTCTTAATCCTTGCCAGATTAAATATTTCAAAATTATGGGTGGGCATGATTATGGTTTGCCAGACTATTGGTTATTAAGTTCATAAAATTTTAGACTTAAATTCTGGAATCTTCCGACCTGAAAGTAGCTAGAGAGCTTCGTGTATCGATCTTTCCTATATTTAGAACGCCCTCAGGTTTATTCCATTTCGCAGCCTCCCTATCTTCCCCTCGCGTCTCACCCCGCGTCGTCTGTGATCTAGGTGTTAGCTCTCAGACTAATGGCGGATGCGCGCGCAATATAGGGGTCGTGTTTTCTATTAGCAAAGTGAAGCTATGAAATGAAAAACACTATCTTGTTTAGTTAATATAAGAGCGCTTTATTTAACTAAGTACGAATATCATGACCAGTCCGTTCGACATTCTTAAACAACAGTGGCTCCATCTAGTAGTGTATTTGAGCATTATTAAACAAGAACAATAGCATTTGTATTTTGAGATTTTCGTCGTATATTATTATAATTAAATTGCATATTATTCTTATTATAACTTTTTTTTTAATATTAGCCCAGATGTTAAGCTAGAGTACGGTCCATAAGCATAGACAACTGTTACCACAGACAGATGTCCACTATGCCGGCTTGAGGAGACGAATGTGCACTGTCCAAATTAACAGGGCACACTTCTCTCGTTATCCCGGCTACTTCCAAGTTGATCCCTAATGATAACTAATTGCATATCGGTTGCATACGCCTTAACCCTTTCCACTCCAAGCCTTTTTCTTTTTATTCCACCAGCTCCACGCTAAAATTGCGTTTTTTAACTTTTAGGGGGTTTTTCTTATATGATAAACTTTATTTTATGAGTAATTACAGGATACTATATTATAATTCTTAATTCTAATCCCTTTTAAAAATCTCTTTTTTTTTTAAATTGTCCACAAAAAGAAGTATTACACTATGTCGAGTGTCACTCGACATTGGAGTGGAAAGGGTTAAATGACATTTCATAGCAGACAAATGATTGTGATTTCACTGGATGGTATATTTGTAGTATATTAGCCCATTTTTCTGTTTTTCAGTAATTTTTTTTTACTATATGATTGAAATGAATGAATTATATCAGCGGTCGGCAACGCGCGGCCCGAGACGCTTGCTTTTAGCCCGTGAATGTTTTGTAAATAAGTTATAATATAATTCGGTGGTTATTTTTCTAGTAATAAAGCCCAAACATAATGTAAGTATTACGTTAATGTTACAAGTGCGGACCTGCCTTTAGTTTATTTGCCACCTTGCGGCCCTTGCTTGCATAAAGGTTACCGACCGCTGAACTATATGAATAAAATTTGCTAAAATACGACTACCCTCCGTATATTATTATTTTATTAGAAGTAAGACTTCCCAATAAGCCTGAAACCTTATAAATTTATGGTGATGCATGGCTCGTTTAATTGCGTCGTCTCCTACTGGAGCTTACTAGCCGAACACTTTTTATTTTACTCGGCGATGAGATTATTAACACTAGATTCACCAGACCAGTCAAAATTCCTACTGCGAGTAACATTTTCTTTAATTCTTCTAATCTTCTTTAATTTATAACAGAAGAATTGGTTTTATGAATTTTTCTTGGTTTTGGTAGAAATAGGTATATTTAAGCTGGTAAATCTAGTGTTAATACCTAGACGAGCTGGATGCGCGCGCAATTAAATTTTAGCTCGATCGATTAAATCCGGGCGAGTGCAACGTCTAATGAAACGCTTCGTGATCCGATGGGTGTGGTTTTTTATGAGTTGCAACTTTTTTTTTGTAAATCTAATTAATAATGTTTAATGTAAAGCTATAACTGATATGTTTAAGAGTCCATAGAGCCTATAAACCTTCTCAGGATTGTACCCTGTCGACTTGGGTCTTATATACTCTGTTTTCATTCATGAGTTAAACCAGCGGTTCTCAAACTTTTTTGGCGAAGGAAAAAGCCTTAATATAATTATAAAAAACTGATTTATATATATTTATGAATAATCATATTGCAATGTAATATTACGCAATATTTAGTTGGAATATTTAGATGTAACCTTACAATCTCCCTTTGGTAGGTATTTTTTGCAGTATTTTAGGGTTCCGCGGAACACCACTTTGAGTATGGCTGAGTTAAACATTAGGATGTAGTCAGTAAGAATTAGTGACAAATTTCTAACACTGAAATAGAATTATAAATGGATACTGGAACCCCGTCGGGTGGTTCGTTTAGGGTGGCCGCCTCCTCTCTTCCCTCGCACCCCTCGTGCCGCTCCCCGCACCCCCGCGCGACTGTAATCTAGACTCGCCGGGACTAGCTCAATCGGGCCAGCGCTTCGGACGAGAGACGTCGCGTCCTGCGTGCCATGGGCTCGTGAATCTTCAAGATGGCGTCGTTACCGTATTGGGTGAATAGAAATTTATTATTATTATTGAACGCCCGGGTTTCTAAACGATTTCTTTATTCTAAAGTATGTTATTCTTTGTTAAATAAATTTCGTATATTTCTTAGACGGGCTGATATATATTTTAAAATGGAATTAAATAATTAATCGATTTAGCCTATCCCGACTCCCTCCCCGCCCGTCTCGTCCTACGTCTCGTATGGGCGCGTCTGAAATCTAGGCTGTCTAGGTGCGCGTTTATTATTATTGTTTTATTTCACATTGGCGAGCTTAATGCCGTCGGCTTTATCTACCAGCTAACCTTTTTAGGTAAAATTAGACCTATGTCTTACGTCCTTAGTCTCATATCGGGCGTGTCAATAACTTGTGCGCGCGCATCTAGGCTGCCTAGAAATCGATTTAGCGGTCATCCCTCCGTCTGCTTCACCCTTCGTCTTGCATCGGGCGCGTCTGAAATCTAGACGTTGCACCTCGATGCGCGCGCATCCGGTCTGTCTAGGAATTGATTTTGTCATGCTTCATCTTTGTCCCTTTGTCTCGTGTCGGGTGTGTCTGAAATCCAGCCATCCTCTTCTCCCCCCCTCTTCTTCGCCCTGCGTCTTTGAAATTCTATATGTACTATGAATGCTAATGGCGAATTTTGTAGATTTATTTTCCTTATTATCTATTATATTTTTTTAAACATACACAACAAACAATTAACTAATCCATAGAAGAAAAATTAATTTAATTTGCTAACCTAACAGTCGTGTTCAACATGTATTGGAAGAAACGTTATACATTAAAACGAATACTATTTAGTAACTGTAATACGGATGCTAGTCTGTTGCTCACAAATTTCGGGTACGATGAAAAAGCCAAGTGCAAAATAGACTTCAAGTAGAATAAATCAATATCAGTGACATTTTCATGTTGTTGTTACGGAGGCACTTGCGATGGATTGGGTTATTGTACATTACATGATGCAAATGTCAATGAAAATAAGCTGAACGTTTGGGTATATGGTAACACAGTTGCCGAGTTATATAAATTAATATCTTTCGCAATGAATACATGTTCTCGTTATGCTATAGAGCAGTGATTCCCAATGTGGGGCCCATATCCCACATCGCAATTCGAGTTTAACCCTTTCGCTTCGGGCCAATACTAGATTTCGGTGCCAAATTTAACGAATGCAAATTCAAATAATTATTAGGTATAATTTTGCTTGACGAGACCAAAATATCAACTGGGTTTGGTTATATAGGGGGGCATAAAAATTTTAGAAAGACTAAGGTGGGACATGGCACAAAAAAGGTTGGGAAACACTGTTCTAGAACAATATTCAATGATTATGAATCCTAGAAGGTATCTCTTAACTTTCTATTATTTGAAATGGATTACTATAGTGTCTTATTTCACGGATAGGTGGCGCCACTAGTGTCTTATGGAGTAGTTCAATTGTTATTTCTTTTCAGGAACGGCACATCAATGATCTCCCTCATCATCCCACCGAAAGATCAGATCTCTCGCGTCTCCAAGATGTTGGCCGACGAGTTCGGCACAGCGTCGAACATCAAGTCGCGTGTCAACAGGTTGTCGGTGCTGGGAGCTATCACTTCTGTCCAGCATCGGCTTAAGTTGTACACCAAAGGTAATTAAACGCATGCATGTATCAATAATTTATTTATTTAAGCACAGTCACTTGCATGGTCTTACAGTCAGTTCCAATACACCATGCAAGGAGTCAAATACAAAAAATAATAATAAAATGTCAAAAAATAAAAATAATAACTTAACAACATCAAAAAACTTAATAATTAAACAAAAATAATCTCAAAGCAATTTTACAGTATACTGACCTTCTCGCAGAAGGCCAGGCATGCATTACTTATAACACTTATACTCCGGCCAACGAGAGAATGCGTTTCTGACGTTTATCAATTTGACTTGACTAGTGATGGGCAATAAGGAACTGCTACTTTCAAATGCAAAACCTAAAAGTAACACTAATATTTACTTTATTTAAACGATGCAAAATAGTAGTGTACATACGTTTGTTTTAATATGTACTTGTTTGTTTCTCATATATTTAAGAATGTAAATAGGGTGAATAAAATATAAATACGACAGAAATATATATTTATTATAATTAATCAGACTCCGAATCACTTGAGGAGGTACTATATTCTTCGGCTACATGTATATTTCAATTATTATCAATCAAAGTGTCAATTCTGATATCCCGGTCAAAGTCTTCGAAAATTATATTTACTGGTTTAGTCTCACTAAATGGTGGTCAGATACAATTAATAATAAGCGGCCTACTATTCCATTTGAGATTACTATTTGTCATCAGTTTTTTAATATAATTTA
>JAPWLS010001171.1:0-36383 GCA_028551675.1 Tineola bisselliella | reverse complement strand
TTTTAATTCATACTCTTCTTCTTTAAAAATGCCTCGGATGTGGAAGTCTGGTCTAACCAAAAATTCGTCGCTGACCCATGCAGCAAAAGTTGAGCGCAATCAAGAATCTTCTGTTAACACAGAGCTAAGAAGACAACAAGCACAGCGACGAGTGTTTTCAGAGCAGCTGAAACGCCTCTTCAGACACGAGTTCGTTCTTATATTGATTCAATGATCTCTGATACTTATTCAATGACTTAAATGTGAGCGAAGCCGCGGATAAAAGCTAGTATATAACTTTTATAAAACTTATACTCAAAAGTGGTTACTATCATCTAAGCTAATCTGAAGGCGGATAAAATTCAATATGACGTCTTGGCTTTATATATAAGAAGAGTAACTATCTCTAACCACAGTTACATTTATACAAATAAAATGCAAATTGACCTTTATTCTTTATGTAATAAACGAGTAATATATTGCTTTAATTGGAATTTGAACTCCATACGAAATTATACAATATGTCAATCACTTATGTCTTACGTAGGGTTGCCACCTTTTTTTTTGAAGAAAAATAGTATTTTTTTTATAATTAAAAAAATATATAGTACTTTTGGGAAATTCAGGAAAAAAATAGTACAATATTTTTTCAACAATTATTTGTTGTAATTTTAATCCGTTAATAAATAGTCCAAAATAACCTTAATGTTCGGGTAGCATTAATTGACAGGACGTAAGTGGTACCAACTAAGCGCCGTACATGAATGATTTTCGTTCAAAAATTCCCTATACAGCGCTGCGGGTGCGTTCCATTCACAGTTAATTCAAAAAAAGCGCGACAATTGAATTAGCGATAAAAATATAGTATTTTTCGTCCTATATTGTTTTTCTATAATATATAGTACAATTGACTAAAATATAGTACGATACTATATAATATAGTACGGGTGGCAAATTTATTTTTGGTTTGTTGAAAAACAATGATTAGGTATTACCATAAATAGTTGATAACAAGTGAATTCGAACTTTATCGATCGTTTAAACGAGCTGACATTGTTCGTCGCTTCAATACGTCAAGTGATGTCCTGATTGTAATATCGATAAAAATACTCGAGTATATTATATACATTTTTCTTATTATTTTGATTGAACCGTTTTATAATAAAAACTATGTCCATAGTTTTGGGCAAATTCCTTTATATAAGATAAAATATGATCGAAAATTCCTGAAATGTAATTTTCAATATCAACACACACAAATTCAGTACATGCACACTGTAAAGCGAACTACGTGTAGAAACTTCAATTCATTTCGACGCTTTAGTGGCACACCACAGTTTATATCGATAGTTCATTATCTATAACAATTTTTAACACTAGATTTACCGGACTAGTCAAAATGACTGGTCTTGCAAAATCAAATTAAAATTCTTACTGTGTGTAACATTTTCTTTAATTCTTCTAATCTTCTTTAATTTATAACAGAAGAATTAGTTTTATTAATTTTATATCTATCTATATATATATAAAACTCAAAGGTGACTGACTGACTGACTTAGTGATCTATCAACGCACAGCCCAAACCACTGGACGGATCGGGCTGAAATTTGGCAAGCAGGTAGATGTTATGACGTAGGCATCCGCTAAGAAAGGATTTTGATCAATTCTACCCCCAAGGGGATAAAATAGGGGATGAAAGTTTGTATAAATCTTATTAGATTTATTTCATTCATTATTACGCAGACGTAGTTGCGGGCAACAGCTAGTTATATATTTATAACTGTAAAATAGGTATATTTAAGCTGGTAAATCTAGTGTTAAAGCCTTTTTATAAAGCATATAAAAATAAATATTATCTCTCTATTATTTAACCTTCTTGTTGAATTATTTAAAACCATTAATTAGTAATGCCAGGGCGAAAATGGTGTAATTAATTTAAAACAATTGTAACATTTGCAACTATCGCAATGGTAGAAAGATTTAGTGGTGTTGAGACAAATTGCCTTTTCGATTTTAAATTGGTGAGGATAGTAATTCTTAATTTGAATTTTATTAAAATACATCGTAAAAAAGCTAGTTCTTATATAAACATATTCAAACTAATATTTCAAACAAAGTATCGATATATTCTATTAACATCACTAAATCGGTCATAGCGTGTAGACAGAGAGCAAGTTTCTCGACTGGTAACGATATTCCAACTTTTGAGAACTATTGATAAGGGACATTTTGCATACAGATTTAGTGTTGTGAAATGAATATCGATATTCACATTTTGACTTGTTACCGTTAAATCGAGGCATATGACCACACTCCGCCTGATGTTAAGCTAGAATGTGGTCCATGAGCATAGACAACTGTTACCACAGACAAATGTCCGCTATGCCGGCTTAAGACGAATGTGCTTTGTCTAAATTGACAGGGCACACTCCTCTAGGCGATTAGGTCACTTCACGGGTGTTCCGCTTGAAAGTGGTGGCACTTCCCCAGGACGACATACTGGACTAATGCCATCATCAGTCTGCCTACCACTCTTTGACAATTTCTTTACTTAATTGATTGAACTAATTGATTATGCTAGAAGACTATATCAAAAGGCAAACGCTAAACGAATAAATCTGATTCTTTAATCAGCTTCAAATTGAAACCTAAAGTTTGTTTCTATAATATATTATCGTCGCTAAAGATTCTAAATTTATTTATTAGAAGGGAATTTCACAGCGTAACTGAAAACTATAAAATTTTACGAACTTACAATGTTGGTATCATTACAGGATTAATGGGATTCATTGAACATGTCAAACATAAAAATGGTTTTCTTCATAATATCACAAAATGTTACAACACGCTTGGTCTTTCTTCTTGTCATCACTCTACCATCTTTTCTTACATTTTTGTCATAACATAATTTACAGTACTTTCGAACTTCAGAGACTTTTCCCGATTTTCTTTCGAGTTTGTGTTTTTTTCCGGATCTTCTTGCAATTCTGCTCGGTGGAATGTTTTCTTTGTCACAACTTGTAAGATGGACTGCTAATTTTTTCCGAAATTTGGTAATGCTAATTTTCTGCTTCGTAATATTTTTATATAGAATGTAACAGTGTAATTCATGAAATATATTATACTGACTTCCTTAATACATATTTCGACAATTAAACTAATTATTAAGCTTATTAAAACCACCTTTTCTTTCGTTAAATGACTTCAAAGACAATTCTATTAGTGTCGAGTGTTCGGGCAACAACCTTACAATTTTTTTAAAAGTATTATTATTTTCATGACACTTTAATTATGTATTTATTAGTATTATTATTGTTTTATTGTGAAATGTAACTTTAGCATTGTCTTCACTATCTTGAGCCGTGTGATATCGTTCTATTTCCTATAATTAAAATTTCATTTAGTTTATAATAATACCTGTCATTTATGTATATCACATAATGTCTTAATGTAGGTAATTAAATAAAAACAATAATTGTAAAATGTCAAACAAAAGACCACTAATAAATGCTTAATTAATATTTTATGAAAGTTATTACAAATTTAAAAAAAAAAACTGAAAAAAATATAACACAATGAAAATACAACCTTTTATGACAAGCAGAGGAAAAAAGATCTCGTAATGTATAAAAATATAAAACATATTTCAGATACTAATCCAAAAGGTTCTGTCCGTAATAATTCTACTTGGCTACTGAAAAGACAACAATTTCAATCAAAAATGATTTCTATAAACTTCGCCATAAAGGCTAGATCGTCGTGTTATTTGCTGTCAAGTTGAACGAATTGAATCAAGAAGGGAGATATGAAGAGATCTTTACGGTATAAGAAATTATCTTCTCTTTTTTTTCATACAAAACGAATGCGGGCGTTTAATTCGAAAATATGACATTTTATTTTTATTACGAGTATATTAGATTTCTAATAACATGGTAGGACTTACAACATCGCAATTTTACAAGAGACCAATTTAAAGTTGTTTTTGTACATAGTTTGTTTGTGTACATTCTTCGTTGTTGTACATTTTAATAAAATGCTAATTTAATTATATTTTTAAGGTATTCAATATATATATATATATATATATTCCAAAATGTTAGCTCTGACTATGATAATAGGACTGCCGATATATATACATATATTTAATTATTCGATTGTATTTATCATTTATTATTATCCCTACTAATATTATAAAAGTGAATATGAGTTTGTTTGTTACGTCTTCACGCAACAACTACTTGACCGATCATCATGAAACTTTGTACACATATTTTTGGAGGTACTACAAGTAATATAAGATACATTTTATTTAAAATTATATATATTTTTTACTATAGTTTCCAACTGACTATAGTTTCAGCTGTTTGGAATCATATTGATTAATTTCTATTGAAATGATCTCTGATACTAATTTAATGACTTAAATGCGAGCGAAGCCGTGGGAAACAGCTAGTTATTATATAATCCATATACAAAGTACATCTACTCCGTATCACATTTATAAAACCAACAACCAACAAACGTTAGGGAACCAGATAGGATCATACAATGTTTCCCCGAGCCTTATAATTAACTAATTAGATATATACAAAAAAATTAAATAAATAAAACAAATTGAAGAAAAGCTAATTTATTAAATGTTTTTCTTCTAGTTTTTTATTTCCTTTTCAAATGCCAGTTCGTTCTCCACTTATAAATGCAGATAACTTAGTTTTCTTTCTTTCCACTGGCATTCGGCGCGCTTCTACCTTTTAACATTTTACAGCTAAGAAAGACCATTTCTGTTTTTCTTAAAGACACTCTTTTATTTTTCATATCTTTACCTCCCGCTGCCTCGCGGAAAATATTTAAATTTTATATTTTCAAGAACTTCCCCTACTTAAGTACTAAGTGGAAAAATATTTATAATACAACATAAGTAAAAACCATATTGAAGTGAGAAACATATTAACTGCCTTTAATTGATACTGTTACTGTTGATATTGATACTGTATATATACTTTATTTGATATGTAACTATCAAACTATTTACCCCGGTTATTTTTTTTTTGTGTCGACTGACGACTGTTTAGTGTGAACTTTCTCACGGATATTAAGTATTTGTATTAGTAACTAGATAATTAAGTTTTTTAGATTTGATTAGGTACCTTACAGGTCAGAGCCAGGGTGGGGCAAGCGCTGTATATGCCTTTACCCATTTTATATACATATTTTTTTTAATAAAACACTAATAAAGAAGAAAGCATAGTATTGTTTAAATGATCCATTTAAACAATTCAATTCGAGTAATTCTAGTCTACGTAGGTCGGTAACACTAAGCCGATGACCTCAATCGAAATGAGGACAACGTCGACATTCTTGTTGGAATCAATCCCGAATTCCCGGTGAATTGGGAATTTCATCATCTACAGTATGTGTCGATGGAATTTATTATCTTTACATGTGCCTGGAGGAAGTTATTATTATTTTATTACTAATTTAATAATAATGTCACCTTCACTATGCTGGCCTAAATAAAATAGCTTGGACATAGCATTTAGGTATACAATAGGATGACAATACCCCTATACAGCAGCTATTCTTCTACATCATAGTAGATTTATTATATATTATTATGACATTAGTATGTAAGTGGACAATGCCAGTATACAGCAGCTAAATCAAATTGATAATTATTAAATTAATAAATTTATTTCATTTATATTTGTATTTGTATTGACGAGTAAAAGCGATCTATTGGAGCCCATTTACTAAAAATAAATAAAGTATATCCCCAAACAGATCTTGCAGTGTGGGCAATGGTAAGCTACAGTGTCTACGAACGGAGACAGGTAAATGTTTGCAGGCAAATCACAACCCCTGTGTCAGCTTCAGGAATGTACACCATCCACATAGGTACCCAGCTACTTTCAGACTAATCCCGAAAAACAGCAGTACATATGACTGCGTTAACCAATAACGCTTGAATTAATTAAAATAATATTTGATTAATGTTATGTAAGTAAATTTGTTTGTTGGCAAATGTTATTCTACCTTCAAAAACTTTTGTTATATCACGGCGAAACACTTAGTTGTGAACTAACAATGTGTGGAGAGGTCCAAGACTGTATGTTTCGTTATATAATGTAGCGTACTCGGTACCGAAGAGGGCTCACGTACGGTTAGCAAAACAAGCTTCTATACAAATTTTCTTTTGACAAAAAAAAAATTACATAGATAACTTTTGCATGACACAATTAAATTCTAACTTTAAATATATATATTTTTTATTATAAGTATTATTAAAAAGATATTTGTGTCAAGTCTAGATAGCCAGTGTGGATTTTATCGTAGTACCTATAGTACAGGCTGTTACATGTTATAATACAGAATATGTATTTTAACAATTAATTGTATTCTAAATAATTATTCTGCTACCCCTACCAACGTATACAGATGCCTCCATGATAAACACATCGCTGTGTAGATAGTACAAAGCGCACAAGCCTCTCTTTTCACGAAGTCCTGGCCTGATTCACTTTTTTCTTTTACAAGAATAATTAACTAACTTTGAGTTTATTCTTTAAATTAATTATCGTTTTGTTTTATGTTTTAAAGGATAAACAAAACGTGGGATAAAATCAATATATAGTAATACCGCGCTTTACGCGACCCCGTTATGCGCGGTTTCACTATAACGCGAAATTCAAATTTATTATTAAATTACGCGAAAGAGTGCGTATAAACATAATGTAGTCATCAACTTATCTATGGTCGCGGGAATTTCAGTTAACGCGATTTTTTCCGGAACGTATCCCTCGCGTAAAGCGGGGCATTATTGTACATGGAAAAAGCATCACTAGTATTTTTTTTTTAATTTAAAGATTATCGACATTATACCTATATCGATGAGATAAAACAATCACTATCTGGTACATCACTATAACCGTCTCTTACCTTATAATGTTGATTGCAAACTGTAGTAATTTTTTTCACTATCCATATAACAGATTTTAAATTGAAAAAATATTACTAAGTGTTTCTGCCGACGCTACCTCTGTTTGTAAAGCTAACATCGATATTTGAGAAGCCATCATAGGAAACGATTGACTTTTGTTCTGAAACTGCACTCTGTATATTGAAAATTATATTCCTGCACAGATTGACTCATGGTCCGTTCCAAATGCCCGCATGAAACAAAAATTGTCATAAGTTGCAGTATTTTTAATATCTTAACTTGTACTCAGTATAACAAAACTACTTCCCCAATATATAGATTATCTCAGTTTCAAAAGCTAGGATTATAGCTATTGTTTTTTTTTACTAAACAAAATTTAGTATGATTAATATTTTGAATTGTAACGTTTCGAAAGCTCTGCAGCCACCGTGATCGCGGTGAAAGCAAATTGGCTTATTTAAAAAAAATACAATATCAGTTTTGCAAGCTGTACTTTATTTTTCATCGTTTTTGCAGTCGGTACCTATACAGAAACAACGTGCAAACAATGCAGTAGATTGTTTAAAAAGCTGCGATAGTTTATATGAAAACTTTACTGTCTAATACTTATAGTTTTTTATCTTTTGTTTTTCAAATAATAGTATTAAGCCTTGAAGAAGTAGATCGTCCTACGTGAGCGAATTTCAATGCGAACGCAATCATTACTTCCGCCAATACTCAATCCGTTCTAAAATAAGCATACGATAGTTTATTATTATAGTTTTAGGATCAGTTTGGAAGTAGACGGGTATCTGTACACTGTGTTGCACCGTGGATCTGATCTAATTTTAATTCATGTGAATATTATTGCGAATTATATGATGTGAAATTGTTATTTACTTTTTTTTCTGAAATTCAGTTTTTTGTTAATTATTTTATGTACAGGCTATAATTGACGAGTTTCTTGTGGTCTTCTTCTCGTCATACGCCTTTTTAGAGTCATTATAGAGTCTATGCTAATAAACTATTTTCACTTCATTTCAGAACCTATACGCTGTACAGTGTACTAATTAAGCCGGCATAGCGGGGACGATTGTTGTATTTATTACAAATTTAAAAATATATATTAGCACGTTTCTCTTCGTACACAATAACTAATTTTTTTAAAAAATATTGAATTCAAATAACCTTAAAATTCCCCTGAAAATTATAACAATGACAATGATAACGATGTACTTGAGAGAGAGAGAAAAAAAACACGAATATAACATATTATATGTCCCACAAAATCTCTCCCCTACTTTCGGGGTTTAAGGGATGATGGAGAGCCACTTGTCACGAAACTCCCTTCTACCCTTATTAAGAAAGGTTCTATTTGTAACTGTACCTTAAATTTATGGAGTTAAGTGTTAAATATGTATTTATTAAACGTCTTTTGAAATATATAAATATGAAATGAAATGAAAATCGTTTATTAGCATAGGCACTAAAGGCGTGCGCTTGCTCATCGTCAGAATCTATAATGGCTTCGGAAAGGCGTATGACGAGAAGAAGACCACAAGAAACTCGCCAATCGTAGCCTGTACATAAAATAATTAACAAAAAAAAACTGAATTTTTGTTCAGAAAAAAAGTAAATAACAATTTATAAGTCACATAATTCTCAATAATACATAATTCACAAGAATTAAAATTAGATCAGATCCACGGTGCAACCACACAGGTATCAGCCCACAATAATATGAAAAACTATAAATATCAATAGTTATGATTCAGCTAATTCAATTTTTTTTCTAATTCTTAAAACTAACACTGTCTTCAATTATCTTGAGCAGGCAGTCCTATGTCGTATCCTATCATTAAAATGAAAATGTAATTATATTTTTCAGTAATGTTCTTTTACAGTATATTGTATTGATGTAATTTTGAGTGGAGGCTAAATAACTAAATAAAGCATATATAATATATGGTGTATATGTAAGTAAAAATAACACTTAGCAACATCCTATATAAAGATACTGGAACGAACCCAAAATCATTAATAGAGTTAGCTGTTCCGGAATAGCATAAATTAATGTCCTAACTAAATATCATTACAGTACGGTTAATAAAACCAATTCCTTGTATTTTTTTTAATGCTATAAATTGCTAAAACATGTCACATTAAAATAATCGAAGCCTATTTTGAAAACTTTACGGCTATTGTGGTATAATGCTCGCAAATAACTGCAAACATCACTCCGTTATAGTTCTCGTTAAAAACCGTTTATCAGAAAACTATTTCCTGCATCCAGACTAAAAAAACCTGTCCGACTAAATCTCTCTGCCAAAGCAAATCCGTATAAGCCAATAAAAACGCATAGATATGAATATTCAAGCCATTAGGATCTGTGACACAGTATATCATGTTACAGTAAGCTGACATTCACTTTAATATTATAGGTAGTTTATATAAATGAATACAAAGCTTGGTGTATATACTTTGTACGTGCTTCAAATTCATCGAAAACTTGACGAAAATAACATTAGTATGTTTAAAATTTGACAGTTCATATACATTGAGTTATTAACAAATTAGGTAGCGCCCTCTACATTCTAGACTCTAAAGTAGTAATTCTCAGCTTTTTTTGTTACGGCACATTTTTAACGATTTCAAAATTTAGCGGCACACAAAGAAAAAGATAAGTTTTTTAAAAAAAATCATATTAGATATATCATAATTACACTTAGAATTTCGTCGCAGTGGTTGAAAATCACTGGTCTAAAGGAATGAGTTAAATCAGATAAAATGTTCATTTATTTATAAGTGTCATTTTTTCAGTTCAACTTTTTTAATATTAATTAACTTATCTTTACAAACGAATACCGGAACAATAAATAACGTTAACTATAAAACTTGCACTCAACAACAGATGTTAAACCACTGTAATACACTAAACTATGACAGAGGTGTGCATCGGATGGCTTGGCTTGCAGCCAATCTCGGCGACCGCTCGTCTGCGGGCAAAGACTGCTATCACGAGGTGAAGTAATTGAGATATCTCGAACTAGAACATCTACTCTGAACACTGAATATATGATCAACAATTTCTCTCTTTTTCACATGTTAATTTCATTATATGTGTAAAAGAGATAGATGAATGTACGCGCTTTATAGCACAATTATAAAATATAACTTACAATGAATTACTTGAAGTTACTAAAAATATATGTATTTATAAAAAATATATACCCAGTACCCACATATATGTATATATATTATACTAGCGGCTCGGTACGTGCTTCGCTACGTATGAAGTGAAATATTAAAAAAAATAATTGGAACATCAAAATCATGCATCAAACGGTATGAATGACATAAAAAGTTTCAATTACTGTCATTTATTGAATTAATTTGTTACAAAAAATGTGATAAATGAAGAACCGCTCTACCGATTTTGTGCAAACTTCACATAAACCATCTACTAAATAGTCTGAACAAAGCCTAAACATTTGGTTTGGATAGGTGAGCCCGTTCTTGAGTTATAAAATTACAACGAAAATTGCCACTTATTTTTATATATATAGAAGATAAAGTACTGTTATATATGTAAGTTATGATTAAAGGGTAGTTATAAATTGTATAATGGTACGTGACTACCTCATTGTCTCTCAGTCGTTAATAAATGATCACACTCAAGAAAAACTTTTATTTCCATAACTACGATATACACATCAAGTACATATAAAAAATAAACTAAAATAAAATATATTTGTGTTAGCGACTGTACTTGATCATGTCTTTTGTAGATCATAAGATTACAGTAACAAGTATCGGTTGCATCTAAACATTTCCAGATAAAAGCAAATTGTATTGGCTTTTATATTACTCGATAATAATAATAATAATATTTGAACTTGTTACATATCTAGTGAAATTTAGTTTACAATACAATGCTTTATTGTTTTGATTACGTAACTATTATACAATTAAAAACAAATGAATTCCAACGTCATTTGACGAGTTTCTTGTGGTATTCTTCTCGTCATACGCCTTTCCGAAGTCACGGTAGAGTCTAACGATGAGCGAGCGCACGCCTTTAGTGCCTATGCTAATAAACGATTTTCATTTCATTTCATCTACACAGGTTGTTAGAAAACGTGGTTGTTAGAATCTCCACGTACAGAATCGATTGGGTTACCGGCCGGTTACTTCATTAGAAATATATAACAAACACATTAAATTTCAAAAATATGATGAATGTGATTAAATTATTTTTAAGTAATAAGTACCAAGTATTTTGCCATTTACCATATTTCCTAATAAACTTTTATTTAGTAGCTTAATATAATATTTTGTTGTATAGATATTCAAGTACAAAAAGACTGAGCAAAAAAATTTGGTAAAAATAGTAAACTTATTCAGTATCACAAGATTCTAATTGGAAATCATAATAACAAAAATAATGACACGCGGTACCAATTCCCCCTCCCTCCACCCCCAGCCGTACCTTAAAACCGCCATTAAGAGTGTAGATACTCAGCGTTGATTTTTGGAACATCCTATGTTAACACAACACATAAAACACTAAAGATAAGAACAGTTGGAGATAATTAAATGACCTCTTTATTCGGGTCCATCGTTACTCTTACGGATACTAACATTAATAAAAGAGATTCCCCCAAACTCCCTGATAAAATGGCAGTGATATAGTGTTACGTCGTTCCAGACCTAGCAGCCCATAGAGGCGTCATTATTTTCTACGCTTGTGAAGAAATGTTACAGGTATATTTTAATGTAGGCATACAAAATAATAATACGTCAGTAAGCATGAATTTTTTCAGACCAGTCATTCTGAAAGTGTGTTCCGCGGAACCCTAAGGGAGATTATAAGGTTACATCTAAATATTCCAACTAAATATTACGTAATATTGCAATATGATTATGCATAAATACATTTTTATAATTATACTAAGGCTTTTTACTTCGCCAAAAAAGTTTGAGAACCGCTGCTTTAGACAAACTTTAATCTGCATACAACGACATGAGATCTTTGTTCACGTCTATATCTCTTTACTGGGATCGAATTAAAAATCAAGAACCAAATAGATACCTATAAGGAAGAGAAAAAAGAATAATATAAATAAAAAATTACACATTTATCTAAATTCGAACCCCACACCCTTAGTATCCTTACTTAGTATCAGATCGCAATCGCTACTTCGACAAACAAAGTACTACTTACAACTGTCAAACTCTGTCGAAAATCTCAAGTCATTAAACCAGAAAGTTTGGCAACAATCATAATTCTTGATTCATGCAGGAAAATCAATTACCTGTGTTCCTGAGCTATTTTAAATAATGTCTAAGAATGTAGTAGCATTTAATTCACTACATTGGTCTAGAGGTGTAAAAGTAAGGAAAAAAACCAAACCCGTATGTATTTTCGTTACTATAACAATGAGTACTTATCACTGTCGTATACGTTAATCGTTACTTTTGGTACCTCATCATAACGCAACGAATCGAGTCGTTGTATCGTGTGACACGCGTACAATATGACATTGCGACGTCGCAACAAACTGTAGAACTGCAAATGAATTAATGACGGAATCTCCTAAATCAGCGGTTCTCAAACTTTTTTGGCGAAGGAATAATAAATATAATTATAAAAAACTGATTTATATGTATCTATGAATAATCATATTGCAATGTAATATTTAGTTGGAATATTTAGATGTAATCTTATAATCTCTCTTTGCTAGGTATTTTTTGCAGTATTTTAGCCCTAGGATTCCGCGGAAAACACTTTGAGAATGGCTGTTGTATCAAAATAAAAGCAGTAGCCACATTCCTACAACTACATTATTTTAAATACATCTAAACACGTAAACCTTAGACAGACGGCAGGCCGGTCTAATTATTCAAAACCATTACACAAATATTTGTCAAGCGTTTAAATGCGTTCAAGCAATTTCAATAATCCCCAGAAATTACAGGACGAATTTGTATAATAAAATTTATTCCCGCATTGCGGTTAGATTATTAATTAGCGGTTAACTTGGGGCGAATTAGAAAAGGATTTTATATAATTAGCTGTTTCAGGCGTTACTTTGCGGAAATCCATATTAAAGGAAACTATTTAAAATTATTTTGCTTATAATTCCCGCGACGTCTTTCAGTCGTTGAAGCGAAGCCGAAGTGACCGAACATATCCTGATGATGCCACGTGAAGTGGCGAAACGCGTCAAGACAAATTACTGAATGTTGTAGCGGGAATTGTAAGCAAAATAATTTTAAACAGTTTCCTTTAAGGATTTTATATTCCAAAGATGTCGTTAAAACAATAATCCTTTGATCAAAAAGGAAAATAAGTAAAATTGACTTTAGAATATTTATTTTTACTCATTTTTCTAAAGCTAATAAAAGTTATTAAATTTCAAAGTTACTTTTGGTTAAGTGTATAAGACAAATATTGAGACGGTAATGTTTGAAAGTAGTTGTTCAAAAAAATCATTTTTAAAAAGGTTTCTCGTTTGCATTTTCTTTGAAAGCCACTTTCACTGATTTTACGCAATTTTTTCCTATTTATTTTAATTATTTAATGACCTTCAACCGTGCATGTCGATTCAACGCAGACGGAAGAGAGAGATAGCTATATTTGTGTTTTTAAATATTTTTGTTAGCAGTATTGAATGGGAAAAGGAAAAACCTATCAACATTGAGTTAGGATTTCAGTTTGAATAAGCATGCCTTGTAAGGCATAAAGACAGTATGGAACGTTTATATACCACCCCACACCATGTGGACAATTAGCCAGCTGGCAGTACTCCAAAGTGTAACTACTTCCCTTCTACTCTAAACCGCAAGAACTTTGTAAACCTTTGTTGTGATATTTGGCAATGTTTACTAACAATTTTAGGCATCTAATGTCGAGTCCAGTGGGCTTATCACGAATTTTAGTCTGGCTTTCGAACCGAGTTCAAGCGATTTGTATGGAAATTTGAGCAGCGCCACCGCGTGCGGATTTGGAACTACAATATTTTAGATACTTTTCGTTAATTTTCGAACGTCTCGATCTTTCGTTCATTTGATAGATTGCTGGTGCTCGTTAGTCGTTAGTAAAAATTCATGATCCCGATTGCTAACGGATCCGTTTTACTTGTGACAGCTCGATTCGAAAGCCAGACTAAATTCGTGATAAGCCCACAGTACTCTACCCTCAAAACATATATGAATTACTCAATGGACAAATCGATTTTAACTCTATATAACTCAGAAACGAGCGTAGTTTGGTTTGTAAATCACTTGAGTGTAGAATATATGCAAGAAAAAAGTGAATCTATGCTCAATCGTAATTCGAAAATAGACGTCCCACTAAAATCCTAACTACAAATAAAAAAAATAAACAAACCTATTGCATGGTTTAATTGTGATACGTCAATAGTGAACATGTAAATAAATAAATAAATAAATAAATAACCATGTCAAACATTATACGCGTGTTTACCAATCATATCATATTAGTCCAATCAATGAACTTTTGGTCCTATGTAAAAAAAAATTCTAACCCGGACAAAAAAAATACAGTCGTATAGGAACAAAAAAATTAATATAAGTATCTGTGTGGAGCAACTCGCGCCGGAATGGCGAACCTAACCTAAAAAATTCCCAAAGTTCGAAAAAACGGTTTTTTTTTAATAAAAAAAAACGATGTCTCCGATCAGAATAAGTTAAATTAGAAAGTTGTAGGTATAAAAAAAACGCATCGATTCGTTTTTGTTGAGTTTAATTCGGTACATAACTTTTCGAGTTATTTTTAAAAAATCATCGAAAACGACCATTTTTTGTTTTTATAACATCATATCGCGACAAGATGGTAGTAGGTATACAACAAGTAAGTCGGTAGATGTCTGTTTACTTTCATCTCGTTCCACTTAGATAACTATTGAACTATTGTGAATGGAAGTTGTGTTTATTGTTTGCCGAGAGCTTTTATAGGTCATCATTACAATGTGTTTTACTACAAATTTATGACGTAAGCGGATATCTTTTAGATAAGAAACTTTCGGGAATTTTGGCGGGTATTTTAGGATAGTATGCCTTCAATTGTTTTCGTTCTTAACCAATATAATGATAGATGCTGTGTATTATTATTATTATTATTATATACAGTATCTATAACGTGACCATTTATTTTTTTATTTAAAACGGGACATTGCTTTATTTACGTTGGTAGGTTTGTAGTGAAAAAAAAAAACAACTCATTTTTAATTAAGTTTTATTTTATTTATCAAAACAGTATTTATTACAAATTAAAAAAGTAATTATTCAAATATTCAGTTTTATTTTTATATTTTTCAGAGGAACAAATTTGTTTTAATGCAGCTGGTGATGATTTTAAGTAAGAATAAAATTCCTGTCTTTTATTTATAATCCACCATACATTATTGCATTCGGTAACTTTTTGCAATGTGATGTAGTTAGGTACGTTGGAAAACGAGACAATTTTGAGTCCAGAAGCTTTTTGTCTTCTAAGCTACGATATATAAATCGATATCTCTATTAGTTTAGGCCCATATGATGTACATAAGAAAAAAGCGTTTAATGTCGATTTGGCGAGGGCGGTATCTAGTATCAATTCACGAACGTTAAATACAATCGAAAACGAAACAAGAATAGAGCACCCGTGTCTGGATGTGAAAATATATTTTTACTAGTGGATAGGGGAGATTATTCCCAGCAACCAACGGCTGAATAGACACCAAATGCTGCTAAGAGTACGTTCGTGACGTCATATCTTCTATCCATTGTACGGCGGAACAATGTAGTGTGACAATTAATTAGATTTAGAAATGGGACAATTTTTTTTGCTATTTACTCTGTGTCGATGTATTATAATATTTTTAAAAATGTAGCCGTGTTTGTTCTGTGTTTGCATGATATATGTCTGTGTTGTTCTTGTCCTGCCATATCATGGTTTAAGATAAGACTGTGATTATGTCATTGTGTCACACATGTCACTGGCCTTACACCATAAGCATGGAAATAGAAACAAACACTGCATTGCACTTGATTTATAAACATTATCCATAAAATACAAAACTCATGGTCACACTAATAAGCCAGGAAACGCGTCACTCATACAAACCTTCATTTGAAGAATCAAATAGAGACAATGCAACTTTTACAATACCGTAATAATAACATGTTTTATTATATTAAAAACACAATAAGCACTTTGAATTTTGTTTTAATAATAAGTTTATTTAAAAATAACGAATAACCTACATCCTAATTATGACCACGTATAATTCTTAATTAAAAAAAAAAAACTAAGATTAAAAAAGAAAAAAAAAAAAGGTGTGTGTGCGATTCACACACGATAGAAGTGAAACTTCAGTAAACCGAGAAAAGAATGAGATGAATATATATACCAAGGGTAGGATAATTACAAAGTTTATTCGTTTAAAAATGAAAGTATTTTGATTAATTTTAAAAGATATTTTATTTAACATATGTTACATAATTTATTGCTCAAGTTCCATATTTTAATTTTATTTTAATTTTTTTTTAGTGGGGTGCCTTCGGAGCCGGCCGCGAACGGCCTCTTGACTTTTACATAGATTAGTTTTTTAAAATAGAATACGGAAAAAAAAAATTTCGGTTCCTGAAAAAAATCCTGAAAATTTTTTTCAGATCTTGAAAGAGCTTATGATTCTGACCAAGATTGTCGTTTACACGAACTATATCGGACGTTTACTTTCGGAGATACAGCCAATAAGGCGAGCGGCGGACCCCCCCCCCCCCCTCACCCTTGTATCAAAAATCGCGATCCACTTAAGGGATATAGTCATAAAGCCACCAAATTTCCCCCCCCCCCCATTTCACCATCCAAAATAATAAAAAAAAAATTTTAAAAAATCCTGAAAAAAATTTTTTAATACAAAAATCGAATAGGGCTCCAAATTTCGATCAGAATAACCCTTTACGCGGTCGCGCTGACGTCATCGGTTGTCGAGATATCACATAATACACTCCCACATTAGTTCACGTTCTTTCATTGCTATCACTGAAAGTTATGTGATTTACATGCGAAAGTGCCAGAACGAAAAAAATATTTTCGATTTTGATTTTAAAAAAAAAATACCCCTACATCATTGTATAAGTAATACAGAGTATTTTTATTATACAATACAATAAAAAATATAATAAATAAACTTGTCATATTTATGAAGATATACAATGTTTATTCAACATAAGAAGCTGAATTAAAAACTTGATAAATAGCGACTCATAAATATTGTAAGATAACAAAGACGGCTAAGGCAACGATTTAGGCCGTATACACATTTAAAAGACGGGAGACTTGACATAAATTTGTTGCTGCTATATATTTTTGCGATCTACTAATTGTTACTCTAAAACACAGGTTCAAAAAGTTGACTGGACTCAGACCCACCAGACCAAAATTTCCAAACTTGGGACTCACCTCTAGGCTGTCTTAGAAAAATGGGGGTATAAATATTAGTAATGCTCGGAGATTCCCTAGTAGCGAGTTTCGGAACTACTTAAATCTTATTTGTTCATACTAAAATAAAAATACAAGCGTTACCTATATTAATGAAAGACTGTTCTGTTAACGCATACATTTTGGGACTCACTCAATATTCTCTTCTGCTCTAAATATATACTTTTAGTTGCTTAAAAGAGATCGCGTTTTAGTCTTAATGCTTTAAGCTTACATGTAACAACTCACTTGCAATAATAAAGTCTGGCATCTCTCCCCGTGTGTACAGTCCACCCGTCTTTGAGCTCCGTTTGCAGTCTCTCGAGCGCCGTCTCGTCTTCCAACGGCGACCTCTCCAGCTTGGGGCTACCACCCAGACCCAGCCGAGGACTACCCGTAAACCTACAAACATTTATGCGTTTACCAAATTTTTATCCATTCTAATCCTAATACTTTCTAAACAAAGAATATTACTACATGTCTGTCTCTAAGTATTAATCTTTCATTCTAAGGGATAAGGGATTTTCTTTTCCTTCTTCTTCTTCTTTATTAATGGCCTCAGATGTCTAATGAAGACAATTCTGCCAATGTCGAGTATTTGGGCAAAAACCCAATAAGAGATTACAAAATTTTTATTTACACGTAAATACTAATGTCAAAAAACATTATAAACAATCTTTCTTTTTCTTTCCGTCGATAATATATGATAATTCTTTAGTGTCATCTAGTACTTGAGTTTAAGACGTTCATAATAATGAATATTTTTCCAAAGAGATAAAAAATAAGACGGCAGAGTGAGAGGTCCTTTTTTAGTGGACGCATTGCACGCAAAAATCGGGACCCAAAAACTTGAGGCCAAATAATTTTTTTGGCGGTGGAACGAGTAAATTACATATGGTGAAGTCGGGTCCGTACAACATGACAATTAAATTTTTAATTGAAATTATTAAATTTGTTTAATTTATTATTATTATTTGAAATTGTATAATTATATTGCTGTGTCCTGACCGGGTCTCACATTGACAATGAATTGTACGACATCTTAATTATTACAATTGTTATATGCAATAAAGACATTTGAATTTAATTTCTATTTTCACTGCTCTGATATATACAAAAGGAGAAAATTGATTTTCAAACAGACTTGTATTGTCTTTTTACTTTTATTTTGGGGTTAAGACATTGTATATAACAAATAATACCGCATACCTCGAGGAATTAGAGCTGGAGGCTCCATCACTAAGGCTAGGACTTCCAGCGACTCGAGCTCCTAGATTGGGACTCGGTGTGGGTCTCCCGGATTTGGGACTACAGCTAGGCCCAGGTGACCCCTGTTGAAGTAACATGGCCTTCACGTCATCGCACTGTTTATTTTCCGTCCCTGTGAAGAAGAAAAACAATTTAAATATTTACACCTATTGGAACAAATTACACGATACATAATTGTACATATAGTGTTTCTTTTAATAAACATGAACCAAGTTATCGTAAATTCAGATATAAATGCGAGAGATCGAATAAAAAGGAATACAGCCTTCAACGGCAACAACAATTAAAAACGCAGAAGTGAAAAGCAAAAAAATACGCTCAAAGAAAACCTTTTTTGGAACGATCTAATCGTTAGAGAGAGGGGTTGAAATAAAATAAATGAAAGTGACAGCCGTATCCGTTTCACTGACAGGCTGTGAATAAAAACGCCATTTTTCAGTGCGAAACTAATTCGTGGCATGAATTGAGCATTCAGTTAGATCTGCTGAAGTGCTCCGTCATTATTTTCAAAGTTTGAATTCAATTTTGTAACTTGTAATAATTCAAAAATATCCCACTTGTCCTACTTCTGATCCCAGTGGATGAGGTTATCCTAAATTGGGATTAGGACATTGTATTCATACTGGGTGATTCAGTATAGTTAAGGTTTATTCAAAAAGAATCAGAAATAAATTGACGTAATTGAAATACTTATATAAAATTTATAAATAAACATAACGTACATAGACTATATTATACTACTGTGGCGGTCGATTCTACGAGCCGAAAATACTTATTTAAGAAGATTTGAGGTTTTGACGTTTAGTCTGTCAGTGTCATCTTTCTTGTTTCTTCTGGTCTTTTGATTGCCACAATGCATTGTGATAATTATATTTTTAATCCATTTTAGTCTACACTATTATTTCACATCAGTTTCTCTAAACTACAATATTTACAACACCATTACAAGGCACTCAGACCCATTATATGTATTTAAATAATTGTAGATCTGCGCTCCTTCCACCATAACACTTTTTTCCATACTTAGCAAATTAACAGCTGATATTATAAAATTATTTTTGTAATATTATTATTGCGTTAAACACCCTGCATAGTTTGTAAGTGTGGTAGGCAGACTGATGATGGCATTAGCCCAGTATGCCGTTCTGGGGAAGTACCACCACTTTCAACCGGAATACCCGTGAAGTGACCTAGTCGCGTTTCGGGATCAGCTTAGAACCAGCCGGGATAACGAGAGGAGTGTGCCCTGTTAATTTGGACAGAGCACATTCGTCTTAAGTCGGCATAGTGGACATCTGTCTGTGGTAACAGTTGTCTATGCTCATGGACCACATTCTAGCTTAACATCAGGCGGAGTGTGGTCATATGTTGGGCTATCAATAAAAAAAATAAAAAGTATCATTTTAAAATAGTTTAAAATACAAAAATAAGTTATTGAAGAAACAAAAACCGAATGCAAAAGTCAAATGTGTTTTTGTAATTTGAAACCGTGTTTTAAGGAAGTAGGCCAAAACCAAAAGTTCCTCGATAAGGCGTGTCATTGTTGCCGCCAATTACACTCGAATTACGAAACACTTTCAAGACAACAATGCTAACGAGAATTGGGACATTTTTATATTGAAACAATGGAAATAAATAATGATTATAAAATATTAAATTAGTTGAGAGTAATAAATTTATTCGCGTGACGAGACGATAGTTTTACGAGTTTCTTGTGGTATTCTTATCGTCATACACCTTTCCGAAGTCATGGTAGAGTCTAACGATGAGCAAGTGCACGCCTTTAGTGTCTATGCTAATAAACTATTTTCATTTTTTGGACCATGAATCAAGTCTCTTCTGAAAACAGAACCTGAAACACTGTGTTGGTTTTAATTAAAGAACATAATATGTTTATATTATTTACTTTATGCTAGAGTTCTTTTCTACTTACTAAATGTGAATGTGAGTTTGTTTGTTACGTTTTCAAGCAACAACTACTTAACCGATCATCATGAAACATTGTACACATATTTTTGGAAGTACTAGAAGTAACAAAGGATAAATTTTTTTTTATTTTTTAATTATTTTTTATTATAGTTTCCAACTGACTATAGATTCAGCTGTTTGGAATCATATTGATTCATTTCTATTGAAATGATCTCTGATACTTATTTAATGACTTAAATGCGAGCGAAGCCGTGGGTAAAAGCTAGTATTTACATAAAACAATAAGATCGATTTATAGCAAAAAAATCATACTAAATGGTTCCCCATTCTCGTATTCGATTTCCCGGATATTTTTTGTTTTTCAACAAAAATACATCATTATGTAAAGAGATCTTTCAGGATAAAAGCAAAATATCATTACTCGAATTTCGGATATCCGTGAAAAATAGCGAGCGATGTATCGAGTTGCTTTTTCCCCGCGTGAAATTGGCGACGTTTTGTTGTTGTGTTTTTTTTTGTACAAATTGTCACGTTCAAAAAGCTTAAAATAATTCGACCTTTCCATCGTATCTGGAAAAACTGGAAAAGGGTTTCGGGTTAAATTGGCAGATTTTACCAAAACAAAAATACGATTTTAATCTTTATAATTCAAGTACTAGTGGCAAAATTCGTTTGGTTATTACGTGTAAAATATTCGCTTATAATTATTGAAAGGGCGATTGGTTTCGTTACATTTTAAAAGGATTAGAAAATGTAATTAATGTTTGTTTGTAGGGAAGGGACTGATTGGTTCGAATAAACCCTCATTTGGGATATTTATTTTATTAATTAAAACGTTCATATATTGTAAATATCCCTATAACATTATAAATGTGAATGTGAGTTTGTTTGTTACGTTTTCATGCAACAACTACTTGACCGATCATCATGAAACTTTGTATAAAAAATAATAATTATGTTTTACTATAGTTTCCAATTGTATGTATGTATGTATTTTTTTTAAATATATATTTAGTATTATTCATTTATTTGATCTACTACCCTAAGGTTGGTTGCCTGGTAGAGATCACTGCTTAGTGATAAGGTCGTCTTTTGTTCTTTCTTTTCTTCTGTTCTTCTTTATATGTATTATTTTGTGCAATAAAGTGTTATTATTATTATTTGTTTAAATAGTTTCGAGCGGGTATCGAACCTGAAACTTCTGATTTCGGGGCTTACTATAACCATTGCGCTATTGAAACCGTTTTGATATTAGTTTTCTTTAACGTAAAAGAATATGCAGCATGTCCGCCATATGTCTTAACCCTTAGTAGCCTGATTTACGATAGTTCACTTTGCCGCGCAAGTAATATGTCATAGATAAAATAAAACAATAATGACATTTGTTTTATTTTTTAATTTCGTTGGAAAGAATATTATACAACAGTAAAATACGAACAGCCAACCTATAAAAAAAACTAATAGTAATGTGAACATTCGGTTTAAAAGATTGGTATCAAAATTGATACTCTAGGCTATTAAGGGTTAAAACACCAAAAGCAGGCTACCAAAGAAAC
This sequence comes from Tineola bisselliella, assembly GCA_028551675.1. Classification (NCBI taxonomy): domain Eukaryota; kingdom Metazoa; phylum Arthropoda; class Insecta; order Lepidoptera; family Tineidae; genus Tineola; species Tineola bisselliella. The sequence continues at coordinate 14,245 of JAPWLS010001171.1, read as the reverse complement.
TATCAAATCCGTTTATTCCAAACAAAAAGGCGCCTCTTTTTATGTCGCAATCATTTGTTTATGTTTAATATGACTCATGCGCGTGGGCACAAAGACAGTTGAGCGCACGCTTTTATGGCGCGTGGGCATCTTTTTAAACAATACCATTTTGAGATTAATAACAAATTTAATTACCTACTCTAGAAATAAATTCTCTAAAATGAAGACCTTACTGATGATTGAACATTTGAAAATTATCTTTTTGGTGTTTCCACAGTAAACAATTAGAATAGCATGTCAGTCGAAATAGAAATTTTGATATAAATCTATATTGAAGATCTATATAAAAATATAAAACTCAAAGGTGACTGACTTAGTGATCTATCAACGCACAGCCCAAACCACTGTACGGATCAGGCTGAAATTTGGCATGCAGGTAGATGTTATGACGTAGGCATCCGCTAAGAAAGGATTTTGATCAATTCCACCCCCAAGGGGATAAAATAGGGGATGAAAGTTTGTGTAAATCTTTCATTATTACGCAGATGTAGTTGCGGGCAACAGCTACATTATACATTACAAATTACATTATAAATTACAACATAATAAATAACTATTAATTAACAAAAAAACAAAAAAAAAACATTCAAGCAAAAATTCCCAAACCTCAAGCGAATATCAAGTGGCTCCCAAAATGTAATACGTATGTGTTGATAAAACAGTCCTTCATTCATATTAGTAACGCTTGTTTTTCATTTGTTTCATTCCAATTAGAACAAATAAAACGGCTTTAAGTAGTCCCGCGATTTGCTACTAGGAAATTTGAGTATTACCAATTTTTATACGCCATTTATCTAAGACAGTCAAGAAGTGGTTCAGAACCCAGTCAACTTGGGGAACCACTGTTTTAGAGTTATACTTATGCAAATAGTCTCAGAGGGTTCACAATAATGGACTACCATATAAAATATAATGAAAGTGAATTAGTATTGGCGACGCGACATAGCCTATATGTGTTGGTAGTCCACAAAAGGCCATAGAAAGCATATGGAGCGAGTTCGCAGTGAAATCGAAAGCTGTTCGGCTTGTTTCTCGAAGCTTCCACTTCCCGTTTTATACTATATAGTTTTGTACGAGTTTTTAGATAGGTACTGAGAGATTGGAATTAATGTACAAATTATGTCGTAATACAGATGTCTAAGGTCCGTTCAGAAACAGAACGTAGTTTGAACCTAATTATTACATAAATGCATTTAATGCAGCAATAATTATTTACTAATAAATAATAAATCTTTAAACACGACAACCATTAGACCAGCCATTCTCAAAGTGGTGCTGCGCGGAACCCTAGGGCTAAAATACTGCAAAAAGTACCTACCAAAGGGAGATTATAAGGTTACATCTAAATATTCCAACTAAATATTACGTAATATTACATTGCAATATGATTATTCATAAATACATATAAATCAGTTTTTTATAATTATATTAAGGCTTTTTCCTTCGCCAAAAAAGTTTGAGAACCGCTGCATTAGACAGTAATCGAAATAAAATAGCAATATGTTGCATGTACTTATATATCAAATATCCAGTTTAAACATCAATTTGCATTTCTTTCTTTCTGTTATTTATATATTATAATAATAAGTAACGATTGAAACGATTTCTTATAAATGCGTGTAACAGAACGCAATAACAGCTAGGTGACAGTAGACAGTTGCAATGGAATATTATAATTCGTTAACAATTTTTCAAGCGTGCGATTGGTCTATTTTGTTTTTGTTTTGTTTAGTTTGTTATTAGAAATATTAGTAAATTTAAATATGAATTAAAAAAACACATAATGGGTTTGAGTGCCTTGTGATGGTGTTGTCAGTATTCTACGTACGATATGTTTATTTATAGTTATTATTAGAGATGTTCCGACTAGTCGGCCACTAGTCGGTAAAGCCGACTATCCGGCCACTATCGTAGTCGGCGACTAGTCGGCAAAAAGCGCCGACTATCCGGCTTCTTACTTTGTGTCTATTTCTCAATAAAATGTATGTGTTACTTCCTTGTAAAGAAAATATATTGATGACATTTATCAAACAAAATTAGTATCTTAATTAAAAAACAAATCAACATAATATTTAATGACATATATTGCAATTCTGCGTGATGATATTTGAAACTATCGTCAAACTAGTGAGCTGTAAAACATTTTTTGTTATTTATATTTGTCCACATGTCAGTAGTGACTGAAATTGCAGCGAATCAGCTGTAAACGAAGCGTCACGGGAATCCCCTAAACCGTAGTCGGCTTGGCCGATTAGTCGGCCGACTAGTTGGCTTATTTACAACCGACTAATCGGCTAGTCGGCCAAAGTCATAATCGGCACATCTCTAGTTATTATTATTATTGTTATCTCAATAAAGCGAATTTTTTTTAAAATTCTTTTCGAGTGAATAAATGTCTTAAACCTTCAATATAATAGAAATATTACATGTAACGACCTCTGTAATGCAACGTTTCTTTACATTGTATTAATTAACATATAATTAGATATTTGTTTTAAGTTTAAGTGTTTATTTATAAAATATGATCCCTGTCCTAATTCAGCGTATCTCAGTTTGGGGTGTATTTATTATTATTATTTAATAATATACCTACCCCCAATAGTTGATGGCAAAACAATTTAGTACTCAGGAGACAAGCCACATATACGCGTGTCATGCATGACGTAAAAAACTATCTAAGCCTATAAAATAATAATTTATAAAAATTAAGTTTAATCGCTAAGTATGAAATATTTTTTCCTAGAACTTACATTCCGTAATCCATATAAACATAATTTTAATGATTTATTTAACATTGGATTATCTAAATCAGCGGTTCTCAAACTTTTTTGGCAAAGGAAAAAGCCTTAATATAATTATAAAAAACTGTTTTATATGTATTTATGAATAATCATATTGCAATGTAAACCTTATAATCTCCCTTTGGTAGGTATTTTTTGCAGTATTTTAGCCCTAGGGTTCCGCGGGACACCACTTTGAGAATGGCTGGTCTAAACAATCCCAAACCGTCGTAGTTTGTAGAAGAAAGTGTAACAGATGGAGGTCGTGGGAAGAGATCAATTGACTGATCGATTTAACAATTCACTTAGATACCGTTTCACTATAGATATAAGCCGCAGAAGTTAACTTGACACCTTGACAATGCAGACCAAACAGTAATATTACATTCCTAACGTGCCTACTTAGCTTCTGCGAGTTACAATATATTTAAGAAAAACAAATGAAAATTAGATATCTTGAATTCCGGAATTGTTTTTTATAAACATTAAACATTAAACACTAAATTTAGGTTTTATAATTAATTACACGTGAATGACGTATTTGGTAAAATCGATAACCACCCTAAAAGATGGCCTCGGGTGTTGGGTAGAAACACAATCTATTAAATTGTCAATTTTACTTATTTTAGTTGAAACATATAGCTACAGTATATATGTTGAAATAACATAAAGATTGTATGTAAACTTTAGAAACGTCACGTCTGACAATAGATCCTCTAAGGCAGTGTTTCCCAACCTTTTTTGTGCTATGCCCCACCTTAGCCTCTCTAAAATTCTTATGCCCCCCTATGTAACCAAACACCCAGTGATATTTTAGTCTCGTCAAGCGAAATTATACCTAATAGTTATTTACCGCAATTATTTAAGAATTTGCTTTTTTCGTTAAAATTGGCACCGAAATCTAGCATTGCATTTAAATGGCCCGGAGCGAAAGGGTTAAACTCGTGTCGAGTTCATTTTCGAATTGCCCCCTTAACAATCAACAATTGTTAAATAATTGTAACACGTGTTATGTGTTATGTATTAGTGTAATTAAAGAATATGAAGATAAGAAGATTTGTGTTGCACTGCCGACTTTATCCAACACACACATTTCTGTAAGAGCAAAAACTTCAGTGTTGGAAAGATCAAACAGTTCTATAATGGAATTCCAGCCCATCTTGCTTTGAAAAAGACATGTCTTTTACTACGGTCTGGGACATATACTTTATTCTCTTACATGTATTTACGTTAACAAGATTTATTTAGGAAATTTCAAGTAATTCAGTACTTTTTTTATATACAGTAATACCCCGCTTTACGCGACCCCGTTATGCGCGGTTTCACTATAATGCGAAATTCAAATTTATTATTAAATTACGCGAAAGAGTGCGTATAAACATAATGTAGTCATCAACTTCTCTATGGTCGCGGGAATTTCAGTTAACGCGATTTTTTCCAGAACGTATCCCTCGCGTAAAGCGGGGCATTACTGTAGTAATCTAGCAAACGACAAGAGCATATACCGGCTTGAGCAGTTTTAAGTAGCTTGTAACAGCTTTAATTTTATTTCTATAGTTTTAGGCCCGTATCTAAAAATTACGGTCAAGCATAGATTCTTTAAGTAGAGTTCAAAACTTCAAGTGTCGCTCAGTCGTACGAAACAAAATATTCATGTGATTTTTGACCAATGATAATAATCCATTGCAACTGTCTACTGTCACCTAGCTGTCATTACGTTCTGTTACACGCATTTATAAGAAATCGTTTCAATCGTTACTTATTAATATATAAATAACCGAACAAAAAAATGTTGTATTTGATAAATAAACAACAAATCTTTAAACACCATTAGACCGTAATTAAAATAAAGTACTAAATAATTATATACGTATAATATTGATTTTTTCTATTGTTGTAAAATATTACATTGTTCCGAGATTATCTCGACGAGGACACAGTGGGTACAAACGGGGATTGAAGCGATTGAGAAAGGTAAAACAAACCACTTAAAGAGGAGCTTTAATTAGTTCTACCCTCAGAATTGAAATGACCTTTTCGCTGTGGTGGCCATCGTTTATATATTTTAAGCCTAGATTTACCAGTGGTGGCCATCGTTTATATAAACAAATATATATAAAATAATATAAAGGATAGATATAAAAGTATGTCTTAGGTTATACGAAAACGTGGCATGACTAATAAAACTTTATGCGGCTTACAATTTGATTATAGCATACCATTGATATAATTTGTTCAATATTATACGCTCACTCGAGCGTAGTTTCAACCGTGATTTTTACTTGAGTGTGGAATTTTATTCCATTTTATGCAGTAATAATTATTTACAACGAGAAAGAATAATTAATGAATACACATAATTATGTAGATATTAATTAAAATAAAATAATTATATGTTGCATATACTTATATATCAAATATCCAATTTAAACATTAATTTGCATTTGTTATTTATATTTAAATTTTTATTCTTATGAATGCGTGTAACAGAACGTAATGACAGCTAGGTGACAGTAGACAGTTGCAATGGATTATTATCATTGGTCTATTTCGTTTAGTGTGGCGGATGTTGAATGAAATGAATGAATGAATGAAATGTTTGAAGTTTTGACCTCTAATCAGCTAATGTACTAATAATGTAATGTAATGTAATGAAACTCAAGCGTGGTTTTTGAACATTGATTTATTTGCACTTCACATATTTTTAACAAATATTTGGGTCCAAGGCTGTAACACCTACCAAAGACATCAATTAACGAACAAACACGAGTTCCATTCAACCTAAATGTTAAAATATCGCAAACATTTCATTAGGAATGTTGACGCTTATGTTGTAACAGAATAACCAAATCGACATTTGTTAGTACTTACTAATGAAGGTAGGCTGCAAATTTAAAATGTTTTAACCAAATTAAAACACTTACAAGAGAATAGCTTTCTTATTTATCCATTTTGTATCAATTTTTGTTGGCTGACAATATTCTTGTTTCTGATTTTACACATTATCAGTAACTTTTAATGCAGGCGTATTAAATAATTACAAGACGCCTCTGTAATTATTCTGTTAGCATGGAATATTACAAATGTGATACAATACAATGGAACAACAATGGCGTTTAACTCCTAGCTTTAAATCCATTGTTATTGGCCATATAAATTCATTAATTTTCATTCAGATTATCGATTAAACCTATTCAAAGCTACCTACTATTTGAATCAATTCAGTTTGTATAACAATAGTGTGGGTAGGTAGAAATTAATAAATATTGTATTGCGATTTAACTGGAGACCATGACTTCTCATAGTCGTTAAAATTATTACTACTAAAAATAAGATAGAGAAGGATACATGTACAATTCCAGAAAAAAATGTCCGATAAAAATGAAAATTATTGTCACCCTACATTGGATTAGTTAAATTCTGTAGATTTGACGGACGAATTTTTACGGTTAGTAAGGGAAACGTTTTGCATTAAGTGAGTAGTTCTGACTTAATGTCACTTGATTTTTCAAGCATTCAAGAAAAAGTATTATATAAAAACAAAAATTCATCTCCTTCTTTTGTTCAACGACAATTCTACTAATGTAGAGTATCCATGAATTATTAAATAGGGAAGACAAACGAAAAGTCACCGTCAACTCGTGTTCTATGTCAATATAAAGATAATGCACTTGAATAGAAAATCCAAGTGACAGTTACAGTGGACTACTAGCCTAGGGTAGTGATGTATTTGTATCGATATCTTTATATCGATACGCTAACAATAGTTTACTACTCGTACCATCAATTACCAATTTAATTCTAAAGGAATTGGTCTTGTGTTACATCCTTCTGCATGTATTAGTATAATATTATATTTTGTGTCGACGTGTCCGCCATAAAGAGCACAGAGGCCTTTATTCATTGCACGTAATATGAGCGTGGGCTCATTAATAAAGTATGGTTGTCCACTACAAAGAAGCTACTGATAAAATAGAGAATGATGACTTAAATACGGCATCGGTTAGATATTATATTTTACAAGTATTTCAAAAGTCAACCGCCGAGTGGTTACGTCAGGCAAACGGATTAGATTCCCGAAATACATTTTTAATTAACAATATTAAAGAAAATAATATACAATAGTCAGTATAATTAGTTGTTTCAGGCGTTACTTTGCGGAAATCCATATTAAAGGGATCGGAACGCGTCGGGACAAATTACTGAATGTTGTAGCGGGAATTATAAGCAAAATAATTTTGAACAATTTCCTTTAATACAATAGCCAGGTTAACTATATTCATTAACAATAAAAAGACGGTAGCAGTCATTCGACCCCTGACTATTACAGTAGGTATTACAATTACATCACATTAGACCATATTAATGTATAATATTATATAACAAAAGAATATAGTTTGAGTATATACATTTGCATCTTTACATTGAGATACCCTAGTTTAGGTTGTAGCGACTACCTCCACTGTCGTCACAGACACATGTTCGAGGGTTCTGTGTAGTATTGAATATTTATTTATTTATATATATCCTGCTTTTACTTATTACTTGAAACATACATATATACAATCCTACATTGTGGCAACCCTATTAATTTCGGCATCCTCAGAAGTCATAATTAGTACATTGACACGCCAACTAATACTTATAAAGTTAACACTAGAAAGACCAACACCGTCAATTTGACGGCACGGCGATTTCATTCTTAAATATTATACAAACTATGTTTTTGTTTCTTATCGTATTTTATTGCTTTTTCTAATTTGTTATTGTCAGCTTAAATCCATGTAAAAAACCTTTATTATATTTGTGGTATATGAGATTCCTTTACGTCAATGTGACGGCAGCGATATTCTTATAGTAAACAAAATTGACGGTTGCGGTCTTTAAAGGTATAGTATGCAGCCCGACACTTCTAGTGTTAAATGTTGATCTCTACGACGTGAATGATTTTTAAACTTCAGATCTCTACTCACCAGGAAACAGTTCCAATAAGATCAGCTAATTGGAAAATGGGAATGGGAAAACTTTGGATTTCAAGGTAGTAACGTGAAAAAGTAAAGTTTATTTATTCTTTATAGTGATCTCTTCCAGGCAATCAACCAGGTAGATATGTATATATTTTAATTTAAGCTTAACGTTATTCACAAAAGCATGTCTAAAAATTAGGCTATATTGTTTAACAAATGAATTTTGTAAAAATAACCGACAAAATTTCAAGTATATTTTCTCTAAAAATCAAAGAGGTATCCACATAATATAGATGGAACCATTGGTCCGGAAAATGGTAGAAAAATTCTGTTTCTATTCTCTTTTTTCCGAGAAAATAATCAGAGGAAAAGGACGAGAAAGCCTCCACATTTCTTTACAAATATATAAATTTTTTTTAAATATATATTTTTTTACTGAAGTGAATTATTTAAACAAACAACGTAATTGAACAACAAAATTTATAAAAACTGTGCTTGAGTTATTCATATATCTATTTCACTCACACACGTAGCAATTGAAAAGGATGCAAGACAGCGTCATAGAATAAAGAAATAAGGAGCTCTATTCATGCTGTATAGAATGGAACGCATTTGAAAAAGGAACGTGACCTGATTACTAACGGAAGCTGTCACTTGTGTATTCCATATTCAAAAATGGAAGATTTTTAACTTTCAATTTCTTTTTTATTTTAATTATTCACAGCTAAGATTATTGTGAAAAATATTTAAGTGAAAAGGCTTCTTAATTCTTAGCTAATATTAAAAGTTTATTAACCTCAATAAAAGTATTTTTAAAATCTTGTACCACTTAGATAAGAAAAGTACATAATTATAGGAAGATTGTGTAATGTACAAAAATACATTGGAAATAGTTTGGTGACAGACATTGAACCTTACTCTATAGTCAACCTAACCTCCTAATTAAAAACTGATTTATACAATTACTATTTGACAATACGGTCCTCTTTACTTTCTAAGCAGTGCAAAACAATTATGAAAATAGCACATGTGCAAGTATCTGTTGTCCTTATCGCATTATCGTTAAGCGCATATGAGAGAAGAGTAAGAAGAAACACACTCGGGCCGCCCGATTTCGGTTGAAATAATCTGTTGAGAGTCACAAGACACTTCTTTTTTTTTTTGACCCTCTCTCCCGTCCTTGTCACAGCTGGTCACATTTGTGAGACCCCTCCTACCTAGCGTGACGTCACATATTTCGCAATTATTTTTATTCCATTTAAATTATTTTTCAATAAAATCAACATCAAATCTAATATAAGTAGGTATGAAAATTAACAAAATAATGTTTTAATACATGGATATATTTTGAAATGTGACGTCACGAAATTTAGGACCCCTCCCCTCCTCTTGTCACTTTTCATCGACCCCCCCCCCACACACACACACACACGTTTTATATGACATATAGATTCTACCTTGTTTAAATTGCTTAAATTAACGCAGTGGTTAGTTAATCTGTTATGCAAAGTTAAGGGTTCGACCAAAATAAACGTTTATTTAAACATGAAAAGGAAGTTTGAAAAAAAAAATATTTGAATTTGAATTAAAGTTTGTGGTGTTCTGAAACCCATAACATTGAATTGTACAAAGCAAGCCGAAACTGTAAGACTGTGAAACTATAATTGTAATAATAATAATAATAAAATTATTTATTTGTAAAATTTTCAAATCGTCGAACTTAATGCCTAAAGGAAGAAAGAATGTAATGGGATATAACATGCCTTACATTTATATGAAATTATAAGCAAAGCTTCAATGAATAACAAGGTACAGATGTACAACATAAGTAGCCATGGACAACTCAATACAGATAGGTACTAATGTCTGTAATGCAATCAATATAAATGTTACAAGTAGCAATTTAATTTGGTCGGGTAATAAAAATTGAGGCCGTGAAATGCCGGTCAGTAATTATTACTGCATTAAATTACTTTTAAAAAAACTTTATATTGGCAATGTTTCTATACGATTTAAAATGTTTTTAAGTATTAATATAGATTGCCTAGCCTGCAGGTGAAGTTGTCCCCATTCATGGACTTGGAGTCAAGACATTGTATGTGTGGATATAGTGTGTTCTTTAAAGTGACTCAGTATAAAAATGCAGTCGTAATAGCCTCGATCCGTACCCAGTAATTACAGCTAGTATCTCAATTAATCTATTGCTTAAGGTCTAACAGAAATTGGTGCCAGTAACGGTCTACATGCAAAAATTGCTTCACATTTTTCAATAAAACATCTGTTGCGGATACAGCGGCCTACAAAATCTCATAAATCAACCTAAAACAATAACGCAGATACTTAAATAAGAGAATACAATAAAATGGGTTCCGTAATAAAATTTATTGTTATTGAAAAAACATTAAACTGTACCTAAAGGGCTAGGGTTCTAATCCCATCACGGGGGTTTGTGTAATACGAAATAAAATGCATACGGCATGTTCGTAGGTCTAAATATGTGTACATAATAGTCATTTCTGTGGGCTTTTAGGAATATATATATTATATACTGATCAATAGTCTATAAATATGTAAAAACTAAAAATAAATACACTAAGAAAAATTTGAGTTAATCTTTAGTATAAATTATATACAATCAAATATTTTAGCAATAATAAAAACATCATTACATAATCTAGATATCATTATAAATAAACTTTAAGAGTGTTGTGTATTAACAAAAAAAAAACTCAAAATATAAAAAAAGATGCAATCGTAAAGAACCCTAAAAATGGCGCGAAAGTAAACTGTCATGGCGCTATTACGGTCGAGATTGCGGCCTTTTTTAGAACTTGTATGTTTTTTTTGTGTAAACAAACCTTTGTGGACAAAAAACAGGCATTATAACGAACACTTTAAAAAATCTAATAAACTAAGACAATATTTCAAAGTTTTTTCTTTCGATATTCTATAAATATTACAAATAAAACGATATATAACTACAAAAATAACCATCCGAAAAATTGCAAATCTGTCAAACTTTTTTTTTCTCTAACTGGGTTAGTCTATGGAAACAATAGTGATGTGTACTAATATAGAATAATGAATGATCGCGGCAAATATTAGAAATGGTTACAATGATAAGAAATAGTTTAAATGTAAATTATAATTATTTCTGTGTTATTACCAGTGCATTTTTTAAAACATTTAATAAAAGAAATCACAAAAATCGTAAATAGGGACCTGACAAAAAGGCATAATAGACAACACTGACCATCGCAACCACGCAAATCTCACTCGTTCATTGTCTTTCATGGCGGTGCGCGTACTTTCTTCATCTTTGTTCTGCTTACTCTCTGTTCTATTACTATTTTACGACGACTTATTGCTACACATTACGAATTTTGATAGTAGTGAATCTTACAGTTACTCTAATTCTGACGAATCGAATAAAGAGAATTAATATCAAAATACGTTTTATTTTACTTTTGATCAATTGATCAATCGGTCACCTTTATATATGCCCATCCCTAGATCTGTCATTATACCATAAATAATAGCAGTAGGTCGGTTTGTTTACATAACATAGAAGTTCTAAAAAAAATCTCTATACTTATACGTCCTAAATGCGTTACAAACGAATTTTGACGCATTATTGAACGAATTCGTGCGATAATTCGAGCTGGTAAGAATTAAAAATTCTAAAAATCAATCCTATCACCAAAAATTCCAATCGAGACACTGTTTTGAAATTCGATAACTTTTTATAATATATATAGAGGGTAGTTTCTCAGTCGACTGTCAAACATTAAAAGGCTTACACGTATTTTGTGTTTTATTTGCAAATACGTACGCGCATATCTTACAAAATGACAAAGACGTTTGTGATGTTTTTAAAATTAATTTTCATATATTTATTTATTGTTAAGTTTATGGATTAATTATTGTGTACATTATTCAGTGAGCCATTATCATTGACCGAAGAATCAACACTGGAGACTTCAGAAGCCCCAGCGACATCAGAAAGTGAAGATGTCACTTTAACGTGTGAGGAGTTGCCCCCTTCTCGAAGCACACGCAACCCTAACCCTAAATATACTTTTAGATAATATAACTGTTAATTAGGGTGTTAGCTAATAAGTTATTTGTGTTAATATTTAATTTTAAGTTTTTTTTCTTGTTTTTTAGTAACACATTGTTATTCAGGATGTTAGCTATTAAGTTATTTGTGTTAATAGGGGGAGAGATATAATATATATAGAGGGTAGTTTCTCAGTCGACTGTCAAACATTAAAAGGCTTACACGTATTTTGTGTTTTATTTGCAAATACGTACGCGCATATCTTACACTTTTACACCGAAAAACGTCTGCATGTAACCTTCGCTATACCGGGTTAAGAAAATGTTTAAATTTGAATTCTATATGAAACGGCTATCTCCATTTCATAGTTTCTTGCTAGAGTCGTCGCTTACTAGGTTATGACGTCATACCAGTGACCTATGCTCATTTGTCAATGTTTGCGGGTTGCGACCACGCGTATCCAGACTGTGTCATAACGTGGCCATGTGCAACAGGGGAGATATCTATTACATACCCCAGAAAGTATGAGACAAATAAGAACGTAAATAAAACTTTGCATTGCGTGTTCTAAAATTGTATTAATTTTTACACTATTATATTATAACCCAAAGCCTCTGTTAGATCCCATCACATAGACTGAAGCTGTTCTGTATAATTGCGACACCTACAATCTACATTACGATGGTATCGCGTACACCGTCGGCAAAACACAATCTGTGTTACGATCTTGAACCGTATATGGCGTGTTGAACTGTTAATATTTTCTGACGTTTAATATTTAAAATCTAAGCAATATAATTAGTGTTTTTCGTAACATATTATTGTTTTTTTTTTTACATAAACTTACTTATCATAAAAGTTCGTTAAAGAAACGGTTCGCTTTTATTGTCAAAGCGTTTTATTAATCCTAGGAGCCAGAACTAGCTATGGAAAAAGAAGTGTTATGGTGGAAGGAGCACAGTTCTATAACGAATTACCAATTAACATAACTAATATTAGTACATTTAAATATGAATTAAAAAACACATAATGGGTTTGAGTGCCTTGTGATGGTGTTGTCAATATACTACGTACGATATGTTTATTTATAGTTATTGTTTTTACCTCAATTAAGTGAATTTTTTGTAATTCTTTTTGAGCAAATAAATGTCTTAAACCTTATTAATATAGTCGGAAAAAAAATGTTAAAATAGCCTTAAAATATAAATTCTCATTTATATAGTTCAATAGTTTCTGATATATTCAATACAACAACGCGTAATGTACGCAAACTATCCACAATAACAACTTTAAATATCTCTCCTGTAAAATTGCGATTTTGTTGATCCTACCAAGTTAATAGGACTCGGCGAAATCCAAGTGTTACGCTTGGGACTTCTGCAACAATTTCAAATTTAAATTAAGCAATATCCCATTAAGAAAACAAAACTGTAAACGATTTGTTCGTGTAAAAAGTTATTACCTGCAGTTAGGTGATCACGAAAACAATGTGTACTGACAACAGAACGATTTAAAGGCGTAGACACATGAATAGAGGATTTTGGTATTATCTTTATGATACGGCCCTTAGCTTGGGATAGGCTGCACTTATCAACCAGATGAGCCGAATATTAAGTTTGTAGATTTTCTAGAGCATCGTTTCTCAAGCGGGGGACCCCTGGGCTCGAATTTGTTTTTAAAGGGGGTCGCAGTCTGTTGATAAATAATAAATGCAAACTACATATAAGTACAAAAAATTTGTTTATTAAAGGAATTAATTGTAGTGTAGTGTTATAAAACTATTAAGATGTAATGTGTTTTCACTTAACTTTTTGGATTTTTCTTGTATCGCGACATAAAAATGGTTGAGAAACGATGAGCTAGAGTAAGGTCCAAGGACTCAGGCTACTGATATCTACATATACGACTTAATGAGACGTGTGTGCACCTTCTAAGTACGGTTTTAATATAAAAATATGTTAACTTAAACCATTTATGTTTTCATAATTTTGTTGTCAGCATGCGAAACAAAATAATATGATGCAATGTCAGTAAATGTCAAAGTAGACGGGTGTGTTCCAAACGCGCATTGATTGATGGATTGACTAAGCTATGGATTTTCAGGCCAAGGTGTTAGTAATTGTCTTTGGCGATACAAAATTCATATAAAATTGAATTTGGAACCACTTTGTGTTATATAAAAATGAAGAGCGTTTGAACTGTCAGAACGTTAAACAAAAGGTTCCATATTACATAACAAAAAAATGTCGTTATTCCATTCATAAAGGCAATATTCACTTCTATCACTCAATGAAGCATCCTTCAATCACGAGCGATGCCCGCAGCGTTTTTCGAGCGCGTGTAATATGATAGTCATTTGTCAAACAATTGGCCTGCGCTTGCTCAACAAAACTGCCAAA
>JAPWLS010001226.1:0-38438 GCA_028551675.1 Tineola bisselliella | reverse complement strand
CAAGTATTTTAATGATTCTTTATTATTCATGTATTTTGTTGCATAGGTTGCACTTTTAGTTAACCACCTTGGGATACACGATATTTTTTGTTTTATTATCAGGTGCAAGAACAAACAACGCAGATGGTCTTCCGACCCGTGAACATGCCACATAAAATTGACCATGGAAACACATGGATTTTCCAGATTCAGACCACAAACTTTCAAAGATTGGCCTTGTGATTTGTATTTGTTTAGTTGTCATTTCCGTTTTGTTATTCCATCTCAGATACGTTTTTGGTATATCACGTTTTATAATGACTTTTGTTGTATTATGAATAAAATATAAATGCAGTTTTAACATGAAAAGCTGTTTATTTTCAATCACAATGGCATAATTGGCAATAGTATTTTAAGCCTAGAATATTAATTATGTAACATTACTCCTCCTGAAAGCTCAATATCCGAAACGCGCAGGAGGTTTACGTCGTTGTAATGCTGCAGACGTTGAGGGTTGAGGCTCCCGCTGTTCAAGATTCTACTGTTGAGCGTTAGGAGACCCAGCTGATTTGTCTCCGTGTCCATCTGATAAACTTTGTTGTGTGATTTGAGTTGATGCACCAGGTTGATAAGTCTCGCGTCCGGTAATACATGATCATTGACGTCACCCCTACCTCGTTTTAATCCACGACTATAATAGGAATAATTCTTCGGCTTCTTGTTGTTACTCACAGTATCGTTTTTCGTTTCCAAACTGTTATCGTTACGAATGACATCCTTATCATCGTTGTTCTCATCGTTAGTTTCCCTTCGCCTAAGTTGATCAGAGTGTTTCCGTTTGATTACTCCATTGTTCATTTCAACTTGATAGGAGTAAGGCCCGGTGCGTTTTGATGTATTCCCTGGTTCAGAGCCTTTTCCTATAGATTTGTTAACCCAGACCGTGTCTCCAATCGAATATTCTGGCGGAATAGTTTCTTTAACTGATGGCTTGAGTTCCTGGAATAACCCAGCTCTTTCAAGATCTTCCTTAACAGTTGACTTAAGAAGATCAAACGTAGTGCGCATTTATCTTCCAAACAACATTTCACTTAGTTGGTATCATTACCTTAGTTGGCGAATCTTTTTTATTCACTGGATATGTCGCTTTTCATTGTCGCTTGATTCGCTAGACGTGTTGTGTCGTGCTAGGCGTCTCGTTCGAAACTATTTATGCATTGCTTTGCCGCTACTAATGCACACTTTTGAGAAGTGGTTGTTCTTCCCGCATAACCTACAGCGTTTGCCTCTGGCTGGACATTCCTCTAAATTATCGTGATAGTCTCCAAGGGTGTAGTTGTAAAAAAAACTGGTAGATTGTTTCACCTTCTTCCCGATGTCTTGTTCCAAAACACACTTTTTCCGAGAGTACGTACGTTTTCTTGCCATAGTAATTGTTCAATACAATAATCCCAGTCTTCATTGTAGGGGTTGAAAACATCGAACTTAAACTTGCCGATCGACATCGTTATTTGCATTATTAATAAAATATAAATGCAGTTTTAACATGAAAAGCTGTTTATTTTCAACCACAATGACATAAGTGACAATTGTATTTTAATTATGTAACAACTTTTATTCTCTTTGACGTTTTATGACACGCCCCGCACGAACCAGGTCAAACGGGATAAAAAGTATCCTATGTCCGTCTCCTGGTTCTAAGCTACCTCCTCGCCAATTTTCAGCCAAATCGGTTCAGCCGTTCTTGAGTTATAAATAGTGCCACTAATACGATTTTCCTTTATATCCAACGGGATAAAAAGTATCCTAAAGCCTTCTCCCGGCCCTAAGCTACCTCCCCACCAATTTTCAGCCAAATCGGTTCGGCCGTTCTCGAGTTATAATTAGTGTAACTAACACAACTTCCTTTTATATATATAGATACATATATAAAAGATTCCAGTTATAAATAGATAAAAAAAAGAACCTTTTTATATAGTACAAGACATTCGTAAACGTCCTGAAAGTTGTCGAGAGAAAATCTCTGATATTGCCGTCGTCGGAATCTCGCTGAAAAATCGGCACATACATTTCCACTTTCATGCTAAAGTTTTGTGGATATTTTTTCCGCAATTTTCGTTTGTGGATTTTTTTGACATCTCCTATATATTAAACAAATCGTTTACTTTCATGTCCGCATTACTCTACTCAGCTGAGTCATTTGGCCTTTAATATTATTAATATGTATATATATAAAAAAAACATATATATCTACTTTCTATTATGTCATATGTCAATGAAAATTATGCTCTTCTTCTTTATTAATGGCCTCAGATGTCTAATGAAGACAATTCTGCCAATGTCGAGTATTCGGGCAAAAACCCAATAAGAGATTACAAAATTTTAATTCACACGTAAAATCTCATGTCAAAAAAACTTCACACGTAAAAATATCATCATGATGTATTGTGGTAGTAAAAGGAAAAGTGTAGGTAAGTATTACGTCATAAAAATGTTTGCAGGCTGTAGTAGTTTTTCCCACTAAATGTGGACTGATACCTGTATGGTTGCACCGTGGATCTGATCTAATTTTAATTCTTGTGAATTATGTATTATTGCGAATTATGTGACTTATGAATTGTTATTTTCATTGTTAATTATTTTATGTACAGGCTATGATTGACGAGTTTCTTGTGGTCTTCTTCTCGTCATACGCCTTTCCAAAGCCATGGTAGAGTCTAACGATGAGCAAGCGTATGCCTTTAGTGCCTATGCTAATAAACGATTGTCATTTCATTTCATTTCATATACCGGCTTAATGATACGAGTATTTCGATCGCATTATACCTGATTCTAAATTGATTAAGATTCCAAATCAGTTATAAAAAATACAGCTGCATTTTCAAGGAATTTACTTCTAAGTTATATTCTGAAACAACTCTACCTTGGGGTGAATATAGTCTGCCATTATGTGATAGAGTAATTTTAAACAAAGAAACAAACAAGCCACGCTCCAAATACCGCTTGTGCGTTAGTTTTATCCTCACAAAAATCTACACATGGAAAAATCACTAGGATTAACCAACTACTTCCTATTACACTCCTAAATTAATACCTATATGGTAAATTTTGACCATATTACCTTTCTAAATTCAATAATATTTAAAACTAGTTTTACTGACAGTTAATTGTGATTGCAGATTGCTGCAATACTATCGAAATTTCGGATTAAATCTAAATTCACCGAGTATAGCAGTGCAGCAACCTTTTTTGTGCCATGCCTTTCTAAAATTCCACCTAAAAGTAACCAAACACCCAGTTGATATTTTGGTCTCGTCAAGCAAAATTATACCTAATAATTATTTACAGCAATTATTGCATTTAAATGGCCAAGAGCGAAAGGGTTAAACTCGAGTCCATTTTCGAATTGCCCCCTTAACAATCAAATTGGCCTCCCTGTGGGGCGTGGGCCCCACGTTGGGAAGCACTGGAGTATGGCATTAGTAAACTAATACTAGGGTATTTTTAGTTCTAGCGGGTACACTATTACAGTGGGTCAAATTCTCAAGTAGAATAGGCATCAAACTGAATTAGTCACGGCAAAATTCCGGAGGTCGGCAACATTGCAACAAAGGGTAGAATTGTTCTATGTTACAGCTCCTTTTCCTTTTTGCCTTTTGTTATAAAAGTATTAATTAACTCACCAAAAACCATTATTGAGGGAATTTCTACTAAAAAAAACATCTTTATTATATTAAAACAACAACTGTTAAACGATTTTTGTTTTTTAAGGAATGGCTTTTTTTTACTCTTAAATTAATAAAATTCTTAGGCACTATAGTAATTAAGAGTGTATTCATTTTTAATCAAAACAATCCCAAGTGGGTCCAAGTGGATTTTCCCCATCAGTAGTCTATGTCTGCATCAATCCGTCAGCCACAGTACTCTAAGCTCAGTGGGTTTATCACGAATTTTAGTCTGGCTTTCGAACCGAGTTCGCTTCAAGCGATTTGTATTGAAATTTGAGCAGCGCCACCGCGTGCGGATTTGGAACTACAATATTTTAGATACTTTTTGTTAATTTTCGAAAGTCTCGATCTTTCGTTCATTTGATAGAAGGCTGGTGCTCGTTAGTCGTTAGTAAAAATTCAAGATTCCAATTGCTAACGGATCCGTTTTACTTGTGGCAGCTCGATTCGAAAGCCAGACTAAATCGTGATAAGCCCACAGTTATAATACCAATATCTAAATCAGCAAAAGTTTAGATGTAATTACCGTAAAAATTCTGCCTACCTTCATTAAATATTATAATACCAGCTGTTGCTAATCGGGAAACAAACTTGATTATATTTATGTGTAACTACCAGACTTCACGCCTTGTTCATTTAAAAATGTTTTAGACCAGGAGTTGAATACACTTTGTATAACATTTTGGTATTTTTTTTTGAAAATATAATTTTCCATCTCCTGCTTATTTACACAACTAGCTGTTGCCCGCGGCTTCGCTCCCGTTAAGAAACTTGATTATATTTATGTGTAACTTCTTTTAAACTTGTTTTTTTTATCAATTATTATTAAAATTAAACATGTTACACTGTCAAGCTGTCAAGTTTTGAAACTTTAATTATGTTTAGACTTCACGCCTTGTTCATTTAAAAATGTTTTAGACCAGGAGTTGAATACACTTTGTATAACATGCCAAATTTCAGCCCGATCCGTCCAGTGGTTTGGGCTGTGCGTTGATAGATCACTATGTCAGTCAGTCAGTCAGTCACCTTTGAGTTTTATATATATAGATAACAACTTTAAATCGTTTTAGAAAATTACTATTTTATAGTACTTACTAGGTTAATTGAACTCGGCGATATATAAGACGTCTTTGTTAATAATTAAGTCTACAAGATAATATATGCAAAAATATAACTTTTATTTCACTATTTTATTTCGGACCCAGTAAACGACGATATCCACTTAGGGAACGTCGGCCACTAGTTCGTTTTAGGGCTGAGTACTGTGAATTACATGGGCGCACTTGACCCACCCTGGCTCTGACCTGTAAGGTACCTAATCAAACCTAAAAAAACTAAGTAGGTATCCTATAAAAACTATATATCCTAAAAATACTTAGTATCCGTAAGATAGTTTACACTCGACAGTCGTCAGTCGACACAAGAAATACAGATACAGAGTGCTATAGGATGTGAATGTAATCTTTTTGTATTAAAAAATTAACCGGGGTAAGACTGCGGGTATAATTTGCTAGTTACCTACATATTATTTTAGACTTCTGCCCCACCCTGAGCCCATGGCTGGCTACGCCCATGGTGAATTATTATGTTATTTATTTATTTATTGGATCCACAAACAGGGCTCTACAACTAGACTAGGAATTAATATCGCACTAAGAATTATTACAATCCAATTGTAAGCCCTATGCGCGTGAATACTGCACGCACTAACATTACATTATGGTTTTTAAGGGAGATATATATATATATATATATATATATATTGTTATTGAATATTGTTTATTTATGTTTAATATTGTTTATTTATGTTTATTTAATAAGAATGGAGGTGTAATATATATATATAGGGTTTAGTCTACGAATAAATACCAAATAAATATGTTGATTCAACTAAGCCGTTGAATATTTTACATAAAAAAAAAATTGTACATAAATTAAAACCGTGTATTTTAATTAATTTATTGATTAAATCAGTCGTCGAAGCGAAGCCGAAGCGACCACACGTATCCTGATGATGCCACGTGAAGTGGCGAAACGCGTCGAGACAAGTTATTGAATGTTGGTCGAGGTTATTTTCCTTCATCGACCTAATGTAGCGGGAATTATAAACAAAATAATTTTAAAAATTTAATTAATTGATTAATGTAAATAAAAAACTGACTTATAATCAAAATAATCTGTATAAAAGCTTTTAAATTAGTTAAATAAATTTAACGAATATATAAATCGTAGGTATAAATTTTACGTATTAAAAAATAGCGTCGCTCTCCCCTAGTATGGTGTACAGTGAAAATAATGAATAACAGAGTGAATGTTATTAATGAGCTAGTCTCGGGAAGTTTAATTAAATCAAAACAACGGCATGAAAATATTATAAGACAATCTTAGGATGGACAAAATTAGAACTGTGAAGAAATACTCAATTTAGTCATATCCACTATGCTGGCTTGAAATCAAAACCAAAAACATTTCTACTATCTCTTGTGCATAGACAGGTTCTACGAGATTTCAGAAAGGCTTATAACGAGAAGAAATCACTAGAAACTCGCCAATCATAGCCTGTACAATATGTTAGTATTAGTAGGTACATTTTTGTATAACTGTAAATTAGGTATCTTTAAAAATAGAATACATTGTAAATAAAGCTAGTACCTAATACAATCAAGAACACTAAAATACACACAATTATCTCTCAAGAAGAAGAATACGTTGGACTCATGGGCGTAGCCAACCATGGGCTCAGGGTGGGGCAGCAGTCTAAAGTAATATGTAAATAGCAAACTATACCCGCGGTCTTACCCCGGTTAATTTTTTCATACAAAAAGGTTACACCCACACCCTATAGCACCCTGTATCTGTATTTTTTGTGTCAACTGACGACTGTCGAGTGTGAACTTTCTTACGGATATTAAGTATTGTAGTTAGTACCTAGATAATTAAGTTTTTTAGGTTTGATTAGGTACCTTACAGGTCAGAGCTAGGGTGGGGCCCATGACTGGACAACTAAGTTCAGAACATTTTTTCCGAGCATTAGTATCGCTTCACTGAAATCAAATAAAATAGTTATAAATTTTGTAATAAATAAACAAATTGAATTTTCTTTAGGTACCATACATTGTATCTAAACAAACTTTATATCGTAGAGATATTTTTAATTACTCATATTTAATACTTTATATGTAGTATTTTTAATTACTCATATTTAATACTGTAAATATAAGAATATATTTTGTAAGCAACTTCTTGTAACAAAATATAAAACTCTATGGCGCAAGTTTATAACAAATTTATGTCCGAACACGTTGAGGTCCTGCTGTAACAATCACCAGTAACACAAACCCTTTATTCTCCAGGGTCTGATTTTACATGAACAACCTTTTTTTTTGTTGTGGCACACTTAACGATTTCAAAATTTGGCGGCACACAAAGAAAAAGATAGGTTTAAAAGTTTTTAAATCATATTATTTAATAATATTAACATTATTATATACCTAATATTTGGCGGCACACTTTTAGAATTTCGTGGCACACAAAAGTGCCGCGGCACAGTGGTTGAGAATCACTGCATTAGACAGAGATTTTCAGTACATTTAATTAGTTTAAAAGCCTTATAATGATTTTTTAGAAATAATAAATATGTTACAAAAGTTAAGCCAAACTAAAGCAACGAAAGCTCCTTCAGTGAAAGCTGAAATTATTCTGAAATAACAAGAATTCTAAGCTCCATGTAGAGTGGTAATAAATGTCGACATTTGAATAAAGTTTATGCTGACATCTGTCTTTTTACGAGATAACATAAACTTTACAGATTTGTCCCGAAACGATGCTTCCTTAGGCCTTACAACTTTTTATTATTATGAATTGATTTTGGTGTAACACATCGGACATATTTAGGTTTAAGACATTCATTTCCTCAAAAAGAGCTACAGAAATTCACTTAATTGAGACAAAAATATAAAATAACTAGCTTATGCCCGCGGCTTCGCTTGCGTTAAGAAGTATTATTAATTAGGTATAGTTTTTGCGGCTTTACTTTTGTTTAGCGTGTGTAAAAAAATTATCAAAATCCTATTTACCAGATTTAGCAGACGTCTTCATCATAGTAGCTCTAATCTTTAATTTCAGTTCAATCAGTCGAAAATCTAAGAAGATTTATACAAACTTTCATCCCCTATTTTACCCCCTTGGGGGTAGAATTGATCAAAATCCTTTCTTAGCGGATGCCTATGTCATAACATCTACCTGCATGCCAAATTTCATCTCGATCCGTCCAGTGGTTTGGGCTGTGCGTTGATAGATCACTATGTCAGTCAGTCACCTTTGAGTTATATATATTTAGATTATAAATAAACATAACGTACATAGAATATTGACAACTACATCACAAGGCACTCAAACCCATTATATGTTTTTTTAATTCCTGTTTAAATTTAATTATATTTTTAATATCAGTTATATTAATCGGCAATCATCATTATAGACCTGCGCTCCTTCCACCATAACACTTCTCTTTCGATAGCTAGTTCTAGCTCCCAGGATTTTTATCTGATCTTTACTCCGTGTGTTGAATTAGTTATATAATAAATTTATGCTATACAGCCTTAATTGTATTGGCATTCTTGAAATTAAATGTGACATGCAATAAAGATATCTGAATTTAAAACACTATAGGTACATATAATTAGCACACACGGAAGTTTAAACAATAAAGCTACAACGCTGATTCAAGGTTGACATACATAGCTAAAACTATACACTATGGAATGCAAAGAATAACACAAACAGATAGGACATTCTAATCAGAAGTTAACCTCACTATGCCGGCTTAAAGAGATTGACAAGTAAATCTACTTAATATTTTGATATACATTTATTCCTTGTTACAGCAGCTATTCTTCTACATCAGCGGTTCTCAAACTTTTTTGGCGAAGGAAAAAGCCTTAATATAATTATAAAAAACTGATTTATATGTATTTATGAATAATCATATTGCAATGTAATATTACGTAATATTTAGTTGGAATATTTAGATGTAACCTTATAATCTCCCTTTGGTAGATATTTTTTGCAGCATTTTAGCTCTAGGGTTCCGCGGAACACACTTTGAGAATGGCTGTTCTATATCATAGTAGATTTATTATATATTATTATGACATTAGTATGTAAGTGGACAATGCCAGTATACAATAGCTAAATTATGTTGATAAAAACTAAATTAATAAATTTATTTCATTTATATTTGTATTGACGAGTAAAAGCGCTCTATTGGAGTCCAATTACTAAAAGTAAATAAATTAATAAATAATAAAATACGCGTTAATAAATCTCAAAGTAATTAAATATATTAATTAACACGTCTAGATGCGTCTATAATAATAATAATTATTATTATTATTATTATTATTATTATTATTATTATTATTATTATTATTTGTAGTCTATAATATTATTACAAAAATAAATTATCATCATTATATCAGCCCTAGGACGTCTACTGCTGGACATATGCCTCTCTCATTGAACGTCAGCGTGACCTATTTGTAGTGGCTTGCATCCAGCGATGTCCCTTACCTTATTGGTGAACTGTATGCCAAGTATGCTGCGTTTGCTGATACTTGGCCTCCACTAGAGAACCTTTCTGCCATATCGGCTGTCGGATTTACGTGGTACTTGTTCTGACCACTGCCACTTTAGTTGAACTATTCTTTGGACTATATCAGTTCATTAGTTTTTCTACGGATTTAAGGTTTAAGACATTTATTTACTCAAAAATAATTTTTAAAAAATTCACTTAATTGAGATAACAATAATAATAATAACTATAAATAAACATATCGTACGTAGAATATTGACAACACCATCACAAGGCACTCAGACCCATTATATGTTTTTTTAATTCATATTTAAATTTACTAATATTTCTAGAAATATTATATTAAAGAAAAATGTTTAAATTTGATATTTGTTCTCGACTGCACTAAGTAGTCTTTGTGAAGAAATGGAACACACGCAATTTAGCACGGTTTATCCAGCAGTGAGCTTAGATTTGATTAATTGTTTTATCCCTGGCCACCCCCTAACACATATAATGAAACATGCTAACGAGTTAACAATGATTTGTGTTCCAGCCACTAAAGCCTTGTCATGGGTCCATACACTTAATTGTAATTTGTTACACTTTGAATTAATCTGAATACGCTTTGTGATGTATGGATGTACAAGCAGACAGTTCTGTTCTATTGTCTTGCACTCATTAAGCCGGGATAGGGGAGGCGATTATTGCTTACAATTATTATTGTTGTCTTAATGAATGTCTAAAAGTAAAAGGTTTACTTGTCATTTTTTTAATTTATTTATTTAAGTAAATTAGCTCCAATAAAGTACTTTTACTCAAATAAATTATCACAAACAATTAACACTAGGACTACCAAAAATTCTTCACAAGACTTTTATGTAAAACCTTGCTCGTTATTTTTCTATTTTTTACAATTCTACAATAAATTTATTGAATTATATTTAATACTTTGCAAGCACAAGTCAACCGGTCATTTTGACTGTATACTGGCATTGTCCACTTACACACTAATGTCATAATAATATATATTAAATCTACTATGACGTAGAAGAATAGCTGCTGTATAGGCACATTTTCATCATGTTATATGTCTACGGGTAAACACAAAATGATATTGATATCTCATAAGATTGTATTTTCTAAGCAACCTAATAGATAAAGGAACAAAATTGGAGAATTGACAATTCTTCGTAAATGTTTTGCGCTTGAAAAAATTAAACTATTTTCTATAGAAATAGCAAACAAACATGTAAATGCAAGAAAACCGAGCGGAAACGATCAAACAAACTAAATCTTTAACCATTACAAACATCGTTTTGAACCGCAGAAAACAATACACCCTGAACACCTCGAAATAGGTCTTAACACTTAATAAGACATCCATTGACACTTTTATTAATAAATTTAAAAACAATTGTCATGAACAAAACGCAATGTAAAACTTTTAACTTTAACACTCTTCAATTAACCCAAATAGAAATAGTCGTATCTCCCAAATAGTTTTGATAGGAATGTAAGCTTTATTATGTAAGTATTAGGTGTGTTAATTGTATAAAAAGAAATATAATGTGATGGGAGTCAGGAAGCAAGTTGGGCGATGTCCAAGTAGGCCATTCTGTTCCCGCTTTATCCTGCCAAGGCTTTTAAAAACTTTCCCGGTTGCACAAAATTTTCGTTTCGTTTGCTTAATGGTATTTTATTCTAATTGCTATTACGATAAATGGACCGTTACAGGTTCCCAGTGAGTCCTTCGAGCTTATTCCATTGCAACTTGGACTAATTAGTGAGCCCTGTTATACACTTCTGGCTTTAACGAAAGGTTACTTCTGCTATTTAAATTACAACGGACCTAATTATTTGGATTAATTTTAGGTGTAGATATAATCTATTATAGGCAGTCCTCGTTTTACGACGTTTCGTTTACGGCAGTCAAAATTTCGACACCTCGTTTTAGTGGTCTAAGATTCGTTTTACGTCACGGAAATGTGTCTTGTTTTACGTCGTTTCATTTTGTGTCACTATTCTCTGGTATCTAACATGACGTACTATATAAACTGTTGTTTTCGCTCCTACACACATATAAATTAACCTTTAACTGCTGAGGTGGGCCGTGGGGACCTCTCAGGTTTTGAGAAAATAAATTTTTTGAATTACTCTAATTAATTAATTTGTTGATTATTTTAAAATAATTTTATTTATACTTGCTGATTTATGATGTCATGAGATTTTTTCCAAAAGAGTTTTCTAAATTTTGAAATTATATACAAATAAATTATAAAAAAATATATTTTATTTAAATACACCCACTGAAGCTAAATATTAAACACTAAATTCTAAAAACCTTAAAGATTTTTAAATACAAGCACATATATGTACGGGACTCTGAGGCCCTCACGTCAGTGTTTACGTGAAGTTAAATCCACCTCAGTAGTTAAGGGTTAAAACTATATTTACATTAATAAAATATACATTAAAAATTAATTATACTTGTAACTTTGGGGAAAATTAACCAGCCTCACTTTACAGGCTCTAAAAACAATTGATGAACTATATATAAAGGAAAATTTTCATAAAAGCATTATAATGTAGAAATAAATTACACTCGCACGAGATTGCTAGCAATTGCCAATAGGAAGGAATGTTCGCAACATTCATATCTTGAAGTATGGGGCTTCGATATTTGCCTTTCGAGGGCTATTCTTGAACTATTACAGTGTACAATTGAAACGTACAAATAAAACAATTGAAATTAAGAACTGTTAAAAAACGCATTTCGTTTATTTGGAATCAGTTTCTTTAATTAGAGTAATACATTTTAAATATTAATTTATTATGAAACTAGCTTTTACCCGCGGCTTCGCTCGCATTTAAGTCATTAAATAAGTATCAGAGATCATTTCAATAGAAATGAATCAATATGATAACTATATTTTCTTGCTTGGCTGAGATTATCATATTTTAAAAATTACTACATACAATGATGTTTCCTAACCTCAAACATTCAAATAGTTTTATACTTCATATATAAAAATGACAGACGGAAATAAAAATAAATACAGAAAAATTCCAAACAGCTGAAACTATAGTTAACTGGAAAGTATAGTAAAAAATAAATTTTTTACTATACTTTCCAGTTGACTATAGTAATAAAATATTGAGTATAGTTCTATTGAAATGATCTTTGATACTTATTTAATAACTTAAATGCGAGCAAAGCCGCGGGTAAAGGCTAGTCTAAATATATATAACTCAAAGGTGACTGACTGACATAGTGATCTATCAACGCACAGCCCAAACCACTGGACGGATCGGGCTGAAATTTGGCATGCAGGTAGATGTTATGACGTAGGCATCCGCTAAGAAAGGATTTTGATAAAATAGGGGATGAAAGTTTGTATAAATCTTATTAGATTTTCGACTGATTGAACTGAAATTAAAAATTGGAGTTACTATGATGAAGACGTTTTTACACGCTAAACAAAAATAAAGCAAGCAAAAACTACCTAACTAATAATAATACTTCTTAACGGGAACGAAGCCGCGGGCAACAGCTAGTTAAATATATATATTTCGATTCGTTATGCAATAACACAAGAATATGTAACCATTTGTTCTAAGGGAATCGTCCACATTATACGCTCGAATGACGCTCGATAGACGGCCTCAAAAGAGTTCCTATTCACTAAGAGATAGACGTTCCCACTTCATTTGATAAATAATTTCACATATTATTATTGTATTTTGTTTTATGTAACACTAGCTGTTGTCCCCGACTTTGATCGCGTTGTAATGAAGATATAAAGTACTATAAACTTTAATGATGTTTCATATTTCAAAGACGCCTGCCCTCACGTGAGTCTCATGAGTTATTGTAGTTTTAGTAAGGATCCTTATTTTTTCCTGTAATTTATATAGCCTATATTGATCAGTGATAATGTAGCATTCAAATGATGAAAGAATTTTTGAAATCGGTTCAGTAGTTTTTGAGCCAATTCGTTACAAACATGCAAAAATACAAATATTTCCTCTTTATAATATTATTATCGTTTTTCTAATTAATAGTCGCTTATAATTAAGCTAATATGTTTTAATAACGTTTGGAACTTACTTAGTTTTAAACTCTATGCCAACTACTAAAATGAAATAAAATAGTATTTCAAATATTTCTTGCGGCTTACGATATCTATATCGATAGAAAAATGATTTAAACTACAGAATAGTGTTGCCCACTATTATAATATAAACGAAAATATTATATCGAATAATAAATATAATATATGGGTTTTTAATATTATTCAATTTAAGTGTTAGGACTGTATTCCATGTCTGCGTTGTCCTGTGTCTGACACTAATGCAGGGAATTGTAGTTTAGAGTATATTATAAAAAATATATTATTATTATTTATTACGTCAGCTATTTTTACACATATTCTTCTTTAACAAAAGCCTTTACTACAGGCTTGTCTGTGGAAACTTACAGAATGATATATGGTTTGGTTTTTCAACCTTTTTATATTTCTAAAGAAGTTTTCGTGTACACACAATTTTTCAATAATATTTTTATTTTCGGAGATACCGAATAAAATGCACCAACTATTCTATTTTTATCCAAACAATTAAAACATTAAGCTTGTTTCTTCCTTAATGAAAGCAAGCTAAATGATTCTGAAAGCTGGCTTTCGTGTTTGCTTTCAGGAAACTCGCTCTCACGTCCATGTTGGCAGAGATTTTGTAAGGAATGCTCTTGTTATTTGAAGTAAAAATGTGCCAAGTTAAGTTTTTAATGTATTTCATTGTCTTATTCGAATTTTATATTTAAATTCAATTCGTTTATTTTCATAATATATATGAATATAGTTACACACAAAAAAAGGAACAATAACCAGATTCAGTAATAAATTATTTTTATTATTTTGTTAGTAGTCTTCTAAACTAATAATATTGTATATCTGTATGTCAAGATGCGTTTATAAACTTATAGATCAGCGGTTCTCAAACTTTTTTGGCGGAGGAAAAAGCCTTAATATAATTATAAAAAACTGATTTATATGTATTTATGAATAATCATATTGCAATGTAATATTTAGTTGGAATATTTAGATGTAACCTTATAATCTCCCTTTGGTAGGTATTTTTTGCAGTATTTTAGCCCTAGAACACCACTTTGAGAATGACTGTTATAGATTTTTCGACTAAGTAACATTTGACATTGAGTTTAATGTATCAGAGGTGACGCAAGGAGTAAACTAATTGCGCTACAAGGACTAGTCTAGTATTTTTGTGTTAAATTCAACTATTTTGTTTTCTTATTATAAAACAAGTTTACATTCAGGATATATTGGCTTTTGCATTTCTTTTGACGTGTTTTCTCTAGTATTCGGTTTTTAAATTATAATTAGTGTAAAGTAATTGTGTAATTGTGGATTTACAAGGATTTAAAACCGATGACAATAAGTTTATCGTAAAGGAGATTGCTTTGCTCAGTAATTACATACAAACGTATCTTATAAAACCCCCATTTTCATACTATTTATTGACTGAGAGCGAAAAAAAACAAGTCAGGTATAATAACAGGGTTAGAAAATGTAGAAGTTTTTTAGTTTAAAAAGAAAGAATCGTTAAATATAAGTGTTTTTCTATACGTTTATTGGGAACTCTGGATCGCATTGAAAGTGATCCAGAGTTCCCAAAAAGGTGTGTGTGCGATTCATACACGATAGAAGTGAAACTTCAGTAAATCGAGAAAAGAATGAGATGAATATATATACCAAGGGTAGGATAATTACAAAGTTTATTCGTTTAAAAATGAAAGTATTTTGATTAATTTTAAAAGAAATTTTATTTAACATATGTTACATAATTTATTGCTCAAGTTCCATATTTTAATTTTATTTTCATTTTTTTTTAGTGGGGTGCCTTCGGAGCCGGCCGCGAACGGCCTCTTGACTTTTAGATAGATTAGTTTTTTAAAATAGAATACGGAAAAAAAAAATTTCGGTTCCTGAAAAAAATCCTGAAAATTTTTTTCAGATCTTGAAAGAGCTTATGATTCTGACCAAGATTGTCGTTTACACGAACTATATCGGACGTTTACTTTCGGAGATACAGCCAATTAAGGCGAGCGGCGGACCCCCCCCCCCCCCCCCCCTTCCCCCTCACCCTTGTATCAAAAATCGCGATCCACTTAAGGGATATAGTCATAAAGGCGAGCGTCGACCGAAGGTCGGCGCGAGCCGCAACCAATTTCCCCCCCCCCCCCCCCCCCCCCCCATTTCACCATCCAAAATCATTAAAAAAAAATTTTAAAAAATCCTGAAAAAAATTCCTGAAAAAATTTCAGATGCTGAAAGAGCTCATGATTTTGATCAACATTGCAGTTTACACGAACTATATCGGAAGTCTACTTTCGGAGATACAGCCAAAAAGGCGAGCGTCGACCGTGGGTCGGCGCGAGCCGCCGATATAACCCCCCCCCCCCCCCCATCTCCTTCATCCACCAAAAATCGCGATCCACGTAAGACATATAGCCATAAATCGAGCGTCGACCGAAGGTCGGCGCGAGCCGCCGCCGATTCCCCCCCCCCCCCCTTCCCCTCCACACCCCCTCTCGCCATCCAAAATCATAAAAAAAAAAATTAAAAAAAAAAAACAAAAAAAAATTTTTAATACAAAAATCGAATAGGCCTCCAAATTTCGATCAGATTAACCCTTTACGCGGTCGCGCTGACGTCATCGGTTGTTGAGATATCGCAAAAACAAATTTTGAAATTCGCGCGCGAAACGTCAGAACCTGTCGTATTTCCGTTACATCCGGTTTGAAATCACAACGATTCTAAAGAAGTTTCACTTCAATATGTCTTGCTTGAGGTTTAATGTCTGTACACACTGGCTTGTACACTCTGTCTCTCGCTCATGGACGTCGTTAGGGATGTGGGCGTTGGTCAGGAACAGATGAACAGGATGTGGGAAGCGAACGCTACTAAGCTCAAACAGTCATATTGTATGTAACACGGGTAAAAGCAAGTCCTAAGAACAATTTATCAACAAAATACTAAATATTTAATATATTTTCATTTGATCATTTGAGTAGAAATTGAAGTTCGGAAAGCTCTTAAAAGCTCTCGTCCGTAATCACTGAAAATGACTCCGTACAATTTGTCGAAATTCTTTCAGTACCGCCGCATAATTCAGCACTGAATCTTTCCCCTACTTAATGATTAAAGTTTAAACAATTTACGATTTCGTGCGCCCGTCGCCCTCTAATGTTTGTGACGTTTTAATTTTCCGCACAAACGAAGCCTTTTTCTTTATATACTATATATTCATCACTACTCTAGCAGACTAGCTATAGAAGAAAAAGTTCGCAAAACAACGTGAAAATGATTGTAACATAAAATTATTAATTAATAATAATTTTTTACAAAAAAAAAACCTAAATATGGTCATTAATCAATAAATCTATCAACAATCTAGCTAATGAATTTGTCTATGGTAACAATTGTCTTTGGTCATAGGATCCAGCTTAACATCGGTTGACGTGTGCATTGGCAATTCCATCAACAACATAAACCTTTAAAAAAATAAATGCAACAACTTTTAATATTTATGTCAGTGTTTTCGACCAATATTTGACGTACGAATGGCAAAGTTGACGTCCAAAGGAGGTCCGACGTCGAGAGCTTTCTACAAGATTGCTTTTGTTATTTTGATATCGTTCTGTTCCGAAATGAAATGAAAATCGTTTATTAGCATAGGCACTAAAAGCGTGTACTTGCTCATCGTTAGACTCTACCATGACTTCGGAAAGGCGTATGATGAAAAAAATACCACAAGAAACTCGTCAATTATAATAATTAGTTGTTTCAGGCGTTACTTTGCGGAAATCCATATTAAATGAAATTATTTAAAATTATTTTGCTTATAATTCCCGCTACAACACTCAGTAATTCGTCTCGACGCGTTTCGCCACTTCACGTGGCATCATGATGCCACGTGAAGTGGCGAAACGCGTCGAGACAAATTACTGAATGTTGTAGCGGGAATTATAAGCAAAATAATTTTAAATAATTTCATTCGTCAATTATAATATTAGTATAAATAATCGCGCTCGGTCTGATGTTAACCTAGATGCAATTTCCACTATGCCAGCTTGGGCAACGAATGTGCCCGGTCTGGATATTTCCCAGTTGATCCAAAACGCGACTATGTTACAGCAGAAAGTGGTGGTACATGTGAAATAAATTGCAGAAAAGATGTCGAATCAGCTACTTCCTTTTTCTCTAGTCTTCACGGCTACCTTCCAAAGAGGTTTATTTAATAAACATTTAACGTTGAATCTTCACGTAATTAGTTAATCTCTCAAAGATCTAACAGCTTGTCTTGCTACTTGATTAATTACGTCGTTAGTTGCTCTCAGACAGTACGAGGTAATTAAATTTTTAACCCACTACTTATATCTACAGCAGCTAATTTATATTGTTTTTGTGTTTATATGTAATTTGACGTGTGAAAGCGCTTTATTGAAGCCCATTTACTAAAAGAAAATAACCTATGACTGATATTGTAACAACCGTACTGCGTTCTTTCATTGTTATACAACGAAAAGCTTACTATAGGGATCGTAAAACACTAACCCAAAGAAATGTGTGCAGTTGATTACACGCGGCTATTGTACATACTAATATATTTATTTATTTATTTAAAAACTTAGTACATGTGTACAAGGCGGGCTTAATGCTAGGTAGCATTTTCTACCAGCCAACCTTTAAATATTTATTAAGAAAAAAAATGTGAAGGGAGGGATACATAAATAAATAAGATTACTATAACATATACAAAAAACATAATTTACATAGATACATATACATAAACAGACATACAAAGTCATACATACGATATAAGTGTGATGTCAGGAATATCAGTTCTTACTTAATATACTACTTTATAAATCGCCAAGTGTTACATTGTTAAGGTAAGATCTACAAAAACGCAATTTTACTGAATAGTGATTTGAACTCGTTATTGTGCATAGTTTGTTTGTGTAAATTTTTCGTAGCTGTATAGAGTATCTCAGAAACCATTTTTATGAAATGGAGAATTATATTTTGAAGCTATTTCAATAGAAAAAAAAACCTAAAATTCCCAATATATTGAAATATATAACATAAATATATATAGTATAACAATAAACGCAATAAATCACATAGGTGGGTATATCAACAAAAACAATAAGGTTTCGTATTCTGAAACGGACGTCCCGCAGGCTGTTACAGGCTGTGGTGTTCTTAACTTTTGGACTACCGAAAACGATTAATGGAATAAGTTTATTTTAGTACGAAAACAATATAAGTGAGACGGAAAAAGGCTATAGCTAATTTCTGATAAGTTAGATAAATAAATTATTTAATTAAATTCACGATTACCTCCTTCTGTACAGTTACAGTATATGTAATCTTTCTTTACCTTTTTCTCTTACATACATCTTCTTCTCCATCCATGTCTTTTATACTTCTTGTCGTCGACGGAAAAGAGGTTGCGGCGGCGATGTATATATATTTTATAAATAAAATTGTCAATTTAAATTAAGGTTTCCAAATAAAATAAAAGAAGAACGCAAGGGACTTACGAATGGAAACGGATACGTGTGCTTTTACGTTAAGATATATTGTAAATACCTTATTACAGGTTTTATTGAGTTATACAGTCCAATCGCATCTATGGCCTCTCTTAAAAAAAATTTCTCGAACTACTGTAAGGTAATTGTCAAAAATAAAAAATTTACTTATATCATCCATTTAGTCGCAAAATTTACCAATACTTATAAAATAACAACAATGATTATTAAAACAATACGAGATTCAAAACTAAATTGCTATCACAAATTTGAAGTGCAGTTAAATTTAATGGTGAAAAGCAAATGAAACGTCAAATATTATAGTTTAATTACATAGTTTGCATTAACGTTACAAATTAAAAATTCCAAATGGAAACAATTTATAGAATCTAACATGTTTAGTTAAAAAACATCTATCAATCTTTTTATTTAATCTATAACAGAAGAATAGGTTCATGAACTTTATATTATTTTATATAATATATTTAATAACAATTAATATATTAACTCATATTTAAAGCTTTAGTCAACATTATTGAATTTGGTTGCTAACACAAATAATAATAATTTCTAAAGTCAATTTTAACGAAAAAACAAAAAAAATTAATGACTTTAATAAACCTTGGCTGAAAACCACCAAAAAAAATAATCTTATAACATGCAAAGTGTTTATTAAAACAAATCTCTGTTTAAATCACGAAAAACTTAATCTTAAGTTTTGAATTAAGAGGCCGAGTTAAGACAATGTTTAAGTAGACGTTATTGCGGACGAGCCGTTTGTCGCTATTTGTTACTTTGATGGCAACATTTGTTCGTGCACTGCGACTTGATTCTGTTACCATGTAACGACACTCTAAATGGGCTTGCACTGGATTTTAGAACTCTATAAATAAAAAAAGTTTATTAATAGAGAATTTTAGTACATGAAAATAACAAGGGCCGTTGTACTAGGTTCGGAAACCTGTCCTGTTACTGAACTAGATGTATAGTATGAAGAAGGAAAATAGGGATAGAAATATATAATATATAAAAACTGATAGAAAACATACACACACACATACACAAACATATACATACATACACACATATATAAATATGTATACAGTAATACCCCGCTTTACGCGACCCCGTTATGCGCGGTTTCACTATAACGCGAAATTCAAATTTATTATTAAACTAGCTGTTGCCCGCAACTACGTCTGCGTAATAATGAAGATGTTTCATATTGCAGTCAACAGACAATGCCTATCACACTTCTGTAATAAAGTGGCATCTAACTATAAAAATGACACCTAACCTCAAAAATTCAAATAGTTTTATACTGCACAAATGCAAATGGCATTTATCAAAATCCTTTCTTAGGGGATGCTTACGTCATAGTAGCTTTATGCATGTAAAGTCTCAACCCTATCGGTATAAATTGACAAAGTTTCATACAAATTTTCATCCCCTATTTTATCCCCTTAGGGGTAGAATTGATCAAAATCCTTTCTTAGCGGATGCCTACATCAGAACATCTACCTGCATGCCAAATTTCAGCCGGATCCGTCCAGTGGTTTGGGCTGTGCGTTGATAGATCACTATGTCAGTCAGTCACCTTTGAGTTATATATATTTAGATTACGCGAAAGGGTGCGTATAAACATAATGTAATCATCAACTTTTTATCGATCTAAGTTAAGTTAACGACTTTATCGTTAATTGAATAGAGAATACAAGTCCCTTGTTAGTGTTAAGGGATCCAAATCCGAGATAAGTTTAATCAAATAAAAAGAGATCTCTTTTACAAAGTTTCATTATTTCGTCTTAGCTCCCTTAGATAATTAATTGGTTTATTTTTAGATGCTATAATTGTATGCAACTAATTATTAATAAATTATTTACGTACGTTTAAAATGTAGATCAGCCATTCTCAAAGTGGTGTTCCGCGGAACCCTATGGTTAAAATACTGCAAAAAATACCTACCAAAGGGAGATTAAAGTTACATCTAAATATTCCAACTAAATATTACGTAATAATACATTGCATTTTTTCATTCAACAAGCTGACATTTTTAAATAATTACAACGTTTCGTTTGTGGCTTGTTGTAAATGTATTAGTACGCCTATGGATTTAAAATACCACTGCGATTTCATGTACATTTAAATTTGGTTTATACACTTTCATATAAACCTTCCTCAATATATAGCTTAACATTCCTTAGTAATATAAATGCGAATGTGAGTTTGTTTGTTACGCTTTCACGCAACAAATATAGTTCATAACTTTGTACACATATTTTTGGAGGTACTAGAAGTAACATAGGATACTTTATATTTAAACTATATTTGTTGGCGATCGCAACCTCCTTTTGATTTTTATACATTATATTAGGTTTTTTAAAAAATACGACCGTCAATGTCAAGCAGTCCTAAAACGTAACAAACAAACTCACATTCACATTTATAATATTAGTAGGGATAGATTCCCTTCTTTATATAACTTGTAGAGACCAATTGCTCAATTCAGATATTTATTCATGGCAGCCGCTGTCTCTAATAAATAAATAAATTGTTTATTTTTTTAATTGATTTATTAAAACCAGGTTTGTTATAGTAAAAGTAAACAATAGAATTCACGTCTATACCAATTGGTGAGCTAAAAATAGCCCAAAATCAACCAATATGTTTTAGTTTAGCTGAATAGTTACCCCACAAATGTTTATTATGTAATAGATTGTCACAAAACTACAATAAAAAGAACAAATATCCATTATCTAAAAAGCATTGAACAATATAATATTTTGGTAACATAACATTCCGGCTTTGACCCACTAATGCTAAAAAACTCAAACTAAAAGTGGTGGGCGACCGTAACTCGTCGGCGGCCAACATGATGCCTTCAACTGGAAAATACGTTGCGTTCAACCCCAAGAAAAGGGGTTGTATTAAGTTCAGTTCCTACTTAACTTCAATTGTTTTTCGTTAATATAATAACAAGTGAATTATAAATTACGACTTTTGTCTCGATATTACTATGTTTTTCTTAACACCTGTAAAATCACTTCTCTTAGCTTAACAATAGACACTGTACTTTCAATACTAGAGCTCATCTAAGCTAAGCACGTAAAAACAGTCAAATTGCATACTTATTTGAAATAAATACTAGTAAATGTTTTTTTTGTGTAATTGGTTGTTTCACTCTGCGGAAATCCATATTAAAGGAAATTATTTAAAATTATTTTGCTTATAATTCCGACCACATTAGGTCGGTGAAGGAAAATAACCTCCACCAACATTCAATAACAAGTCATCGAAGCGAAGCCGAAGCAACCACACGTATCCTGATGATGCCACGTGAAGTGGCGAAACGTGTCGAGACAAGTTATTGAATGTTGGTGGAGGTTATTTTCCTTCATCGACCTAATGTAGCGGGAATTATAAGCAAAATAATTTTAAATAATTTCCTTTAATGTTTTTTTTTTTCCTAAAATAAAAGATAAGTTGAAAATAAAATCGTTTGTGTAGGGCCAAGGGCAAAGTTCTCTGTTAAATTGACAGCTTTATCTTCGGCCGACAATCCTGACCCTATCGAGGCGTCCACTCTTTCCCTTATAAAAATACCTACGTTTGTTTTCTTTCTATTTTTATCATGAGTATTTAAATTATGTTTAATCCCAAAATACATACAGTTTCGTTCATCCTTGCTCATTGCAATTACCACTTCACTTCCTTGAAGAAAAACTTACCAACACTAAATAAATGTATTCTAGCTTAACGTCAAGAGAAGACCAATAGTATTATAGTTAATTACTATACATAGATATAATATATGTATTTAAAAGTGTTTAAATTATAAGCAACTAGCTTTTACCCGCGGCTTCGCTCGCATTTAAGTCATTAAATAAGTATCAGAGATCATTTCAATAGAAGTGAATCAATATGATAACTTTAACTATATTTTCTTGCATTAACAATTTTTAAAAAATTATACATACAATGATGTAAATGACACCTAACCTCAAAAATTCAAATAGTTTTATACTGCATATATAAAAATGACAGACGGAAAAAAAATATAGAAAAATTCCAAACAGCTGAAACTATAGTAGTAAAAAATATTTTTTTAATAATAAGTATCTTATGTTAATTCTAGTACCTCCAAAAATATGTGTACAAAATTTCATGACGATCACATTCACGTTTATAATATTAGTAGGGATTATAATATAATTTAATTTTTTTTTAAATGCTATCTTATGTACTTTATAATGTAATCTTGTTTATTGTAATGTTATCGCATGTAATGTTCACTGTGCATAGAACCTACAATTAGTTTATTAAGTTCTTAGTGTGATATTAATTCCTAGTCTAGTTGTAGAGCCCTGTTTGTAGACCCAATAAATAAACGATATACAAATACACTCAGAAATGAAATGAAATGAAAATCGTTTATTAGCATAGGCACTAAAGGCGTGTGCTTGCTCATCGTTAGACTCTACAATGGCTTCGGAAAGGCGTATGACGAGAAGAAGACCACAAGAAACCCGTCAATCATAGCCTGTACATAATTTAAAAAAACTGATTATTAATTCAGAAAAAAAAGGAAATAACAATTAATAAATCAGATTGCACAGTGGTTACAATAATGAGCTATAGAAGAGAGCCTTATAAAATGCGTTTCAAAAATCGTAATCTTCCCGCATGCGG
This sequence comes from Tineola bisselliella, assembly GCA_028551675.1. Classification (NCBI taxonomy): domain Eukaryota; kingdom Metazoa; phylum Arthropoda; class Insecta; order Lepidoptera; family Tineidae; genus Tineola; species Tineola bisselliella. Next base: position 14,854 of record JAPWLS010001226.1, on the reverse strand, counting down.
TAAATAAAACTTTATAGGTATAACGCAATAACCACCTGCTTGCAACTCGCGAATTTCAAAAAAAACCTGTCACATTTACATGAAATGAAATTTTCAAAGAATTCGTGTTACAAACGGAAACTATTGTCAACAACCGCACAGGGATCCGGACTGAAATGCATTTGCATTTTTGCTCATTTTCAGACATTTTACAAGTGTTAAGGGTCCTTCGTACTAATCGGAAAACCTTTTATTTTTAATTTTTAAATAACCATATTTATTTATTGGGTCCACAAACAGGGCTCTACAACTACTTGGAATTAATATCACATTAAGAATTATAATAATCTAATTGTAGGTTCTATGCACAGTGAAGGCTGCATGCACTAACATTACAATGAGCAAGATTACATTACATTTTAAACATATTTTAATAACTCATTAAAACTTTTTTTTATTAATAGCCCAGCATATGACCACACTCCACCTGATGTTAAGCTAGAGTGCGGTCCATGAGCATAGACAACTGTTACCACAGACAGATGTCCGCGCGCAACAGTCGCCTAATAAAATTTACAATTAAATCAAAACAAATTATATAGTTGTTTAAATGTCAAAATATTTAATTACAAAAGAATTACATACATTTAATTTATATTCGAGATTGTATACCTTTTTCACATAGATATAGATATAATAATGTAATAGAATTGATCTAAAGCATCTGTGTGGAGATTTCTCCCATTCTAGAGGAAAAGACACCTCTGCTTATAATTGAATCTATTTTTTTTATAAATAAATTAGTAATGTATTTTATTATTGCCATTTGTCAATGTAAATCTCTAACAAAATATTATGAAAAAATTTACTGAACCATAAAATACTTTTATAACTTACACTTATAGAAGGGTAGTCAACAAAAAACCACATAACTGACGTTGACGACACGTGTTCCGCTATTTCATATGTAAGTCGACTGCAAACTCTTTCAACGTAAACGTCAACGGTTTTTGACTAAATCCTTCCATTTTTATTGCTATTGGCAGTAGGACTGTAGCCTGAAATGTCCTGGATTCAATTTTCATCCACAGACTTGGACTAACATAAAAATTGTAGACAAGACAGAAGAATTGAGTCTTCTGTTATTCTATTACTCGTTCACAGATGACGCTGTCCATAAAACCGTTGTTAACGCCATTTTTACACTACCCGCATACATATTTATTTAAATAAAATCCTTTTCCTATTACCCTCAAAAACCTATCAACTTACTTATTTACTTACTTACAAACTTGTTGTCACTCCGTCAGTAAGTGTGTGTGTGTGTAATCAAAATTAAAGTTAATACAAAGGAAACAAAAAAACTAATTTAGTGCTGATGAAGAAAACTCAAAACCGTACTTTTGCATGTATTGAAATAAGAGCAAATAAACCAGCGACATCAAAACGACGGACAAACCTTCCATGAAAGCATTTTTCGGTTCATGACATCAAACGACGAGCAATACTTTTTGTTAATTTTCCTCGATCCGTTCATTTGAAAGCATTTTTCGGTTCATGCAGGCGGTCTCCTTTCTACTCCTAATATATATTTTCTCAACAACCAAAGTTATGTAATTTATCAGTTTGCACACTTCAGAGGTCATTGTCTCACTAACAGAAACGTTTAAAAATGCATAAAACACATTTGTGTACTACGTTTATTAAAGTCGGAGAAATGTAGTTATATTATAAACTATTTATTCGATAATTGCTTTTATCTATTATTCAAAACAGTCACAATTATTAGAAAAGTAACAATTTTTTGAGAATTTAAAAAAAAAAGTCAATTTAAATATTTTTTGTTTTTTTTTAAATTATAATAAAGTAATTAGTGTTTTTTGTTACTGTTGGTATTATTACATTATATTTAAGCTGGTAACACTGTATCTCGTTGTTCATCCACATGTGTGTTGTGCAATACAGTAATACCCCGCTTTACGCGACCCCGTTATACGCGCTTTCACTATAACGCGAAATTCAAATTTATTATTAAATTACGCGAAAGAGTGCGTATAAACATAATGTAGTCATCAACTTCTCTATAATCGCGGGAATTTCAGTTAACGCGATTTTTTCCGGAACTTATCCCTCGCGTAAAGCGGGGCATTAGTGTATAGTAAAAGTAAAGAATAAAAGGTTAATGTCAGTAAAATGTGTATTTGTATTATAATTGAAACAACATCCTGTATTACCCAACAGTACTAATACATAACAGCGAAAAATGAATAGGACGATCTTGCAATCTGAAATAAAAAATTAGGCATCTAATTATTAAGTAATTTAAATGATCTACCTAAAGAGTGGTGTGCAGACTGATGATGGCATTAGCCCAGTATGCCGTCCTGGGGAAGTACCACCACTTTCAAGCGGAACACCCGTGAAGTGAACTAGTCGCGTTTCGGGATCAGCTTGGAAGTAACCGAGATAACGAGAGGAGTGCGCCCTGTTGATTTGGACAGAGCACATTTGTCTCCTCGTCTATGGTAACAGTTGTCTATGCTCTAGCTTAACATCATGCGGAGTGTGGTCATGTGCTGGGCTATCAATAAAAAAAAGAACCTAATTACCGTAATCAAAGTACTATAAGAAAGATTAAATATTCCGAATGCATTCATGACTATTGCTCGCTGGCTTCTTAGCACTGTCACGGTGACCAAGGTGCGAATCTTAGCATCATTGCATCTCTCCCAGCCGCAGTGGAATATCGCAGTTGGGATTAATGACGCCTGGAAATATATAATAACAAAAATGTTTATTTTGCATAAACCCATTAGGTTGAAATGAAATGAAATGAAAATAGTTTATTAGCATAGACTAGCCATTCTCAAAGTGGTGTTCCGCGAAACCCTAGGGCTAAAATTCTGCAAAAAATACCTACCAAAGGGAGATTATAAGGTTACATCTAAATATTCCAACTAAATATTACGTAATATTACATTGCAATATGTTTATTCATAAATACATATAAATCAGTTTTTTATAATTATACTAGCTGTTGCCCGCAACTACGTCTGCGTAATAACGAAGATGTTTCATATTTCAGTCAACAGACAATACCTATCACACTTCTGTAACAAAGTGGCATCTAACTATAAAAATGACACCTAACCTCAAAAATTCAAATAGTATTATACTGCACAAATGCAATCCAAAATATGCGAAGAAAAGAACAGCCAAAATCGTCAAATATAATCCGCTAGAAATATTTAGGTATAGTATGTACTACTATTAGATACGGCGGCCACTCATCATCGGGTATGTGTAACTCAGTGAAAACACAACGGTAGCGCGTTTTAAAATACTACTAACGCCATCTATTGTCAACATTTAGAACTAAAAATTATTTTGTTCGTCTTAATTTATTCGTTCCATTAGGTATTGATAGGTTCAAACTAATACATCCTATTTAAGCGGACGTCTAAAAAGATTTATACAAACTTTCATCCCCTATTTTATCCCCTTAGGGGTGGAATTTTTCAAAATCCTTTCTTAGGGGATGCCTACGTCATAGTAACTTTATGCGTGCAAAGTCTTAGCCCGATCGGTTTAAAATTGACAAAGTTTCATACAAACTTTCATCCCCTATGTTATCCCCTTAGGGGTGGAATTGATCAAAATCCTTTCTTAGCGGATGCCTACGTCATAACATCTACCTGCATGCCAAATTTCAGCCCGATCCGTCCGGTGGTTTGGGCTGTGCGTTGATAGGTCACTAAGTCAGTCAGTCACCTTTGAGTTATATATACATAGATGTAAAAACGTCTTCATCATAGTAACTCCAATCTTTAATTTCAGTTCAATCAGTCGAAAATCTAATAAGATTTATACAAACTTTCATCCCCTATGTTATCCCCTTAGGGGTGGAATTGATCAAAATCCTTTCTTAGCGGATACCTACGTTATAACATCTACCTGCATGCCAAATTTCAGCCCGATCCGTCCAGTGGTTTGGGCTGTGCGTTGATAGATCACTAAGTCAGTCAGTCAGTCAGTCACCTTTGAGTTATATATAAGGCTTTTTCCTTCACCAAAAAAGTTTGAGAACCGCTGGCATAGACATTAAAGGCGTGCGTTAAACTCTACAATGGCTTCGGAAAGGAGTATGACGAGAAGAAGCACACAAGAAACTCTAATAGCGCTTATCATCTGATTGCGTATCTAAAAAGAGATAAGTACCTCACTAGTAATATCTCCAGCTGCACTCATATACGTAACTGTTAACACGACCATGCATTGTATAAACGCAGTATTTGCAACAAGAAACGGCACACCCAATTCGATCCTCTGCAATGGTGGTTAGTTTCTTAAAATTAATTCTAAATAAAATTCATTAAATGAAATAAACGCACTCACAACAAATTTTACTAAACAAATTGCAAATAGAGCAATGCTCTGGACTACTTGCACGCTGTAAATATTACCAAGTGCTCCCTGAAGACTCCTTGCACATCTGAAACGTAAGTAAAATAAATAATAAAGCTCATACAATAAATGCTAGTTACGCAAAATAAACCTTACTGTAAAGTCTCTTTATGAAACTTAATCCCAATAATAAATTCTTCAGCGAATTCAGCCTGTCTATCCTCACATAAAACAGCCTCCTCTGAAAATTTCTTCCCTAACTCCGTGAAATAGCTACAAATAGCCTTAAATCTGAAAGCCAGGAACAGAAGGCTGCATAGGCAAGCGCTGTCTATGATGACCATTGTCGTGATGAGGTACCACCAATAAAATTGTATGAAGACTCTAGCGACATCTACCACCCATCCTGAATCCTTTGACGTAGGCCAGTAGGTAACTAGTGTCCTTAATGGTAAACCTGAAAAAATTGATTTGAGGTTTTTATCTGTCAAGACATATCAGCCCCATAGTGCTTTAAATCTACAAAACTGAAAATTAAGACAGAGGGAGCCGCTGATGAATCATCTTGTGCATGTCTGGCCTTCAACGAGAAGGTCAGTATATTGTAAAATATGAATTTGTTTTGAGACTATTTTCGTTTAGTTATTAAGTTTTTAACATTGATAGGTTATTATTATTATTAACTAGCTTTCACCCACGGCTTCGCTCGCATTCAAGTCATTAAATACGTATCGGAGATCATTTCAATAGAAATGAATCAATATGATTCCAAACAGCTGAAACTATAGTCAGTTGGAAACTATAGTAAAAAATAATATATTTTTTTAAATTAAAAGTATCCTATGTTACTTCTAGTACCTCCAAAAATATGTGTACAAAATTTCATAATGATAGGTTAAGTAGTTGTTGTGTGAAAACGTAACAAACAAACTCACACTCACATTTATAATATTAGTAGGGATTTAGATTTTAACATTTTATTAATAATGTATGATGTATTCCCTCTTCCTCCTAAAAATATTTAGAATGTAAGGCCTATCTATTAGCAGCTGTCTCCGGCTGATTCGTATTCAATTACCAATAAGAAATGTTTACCTGTTCTATAATGCACAATGACACCATTAACAGTGGCCGTGGAAAGGGTCAGGATCATACTTATGGCTAAAAGTGAACAATACCATTTGGCCCTTAAAATAGAATTTTTCTCCGTCACTGAATTCGTATAATAATATCTTGCATCTTCAAAAATCTTCCTAAAAAACTCCTTGATCCTGTGTCTCTGCATTATTAGGATAATGAATTTTAAATAAACCGTAGGATGGGCGATCACAAACTGTTCTGCGTCACTTCGCTCTTCCACTGTTAAGTCATTTCTGGACAAAGCCAAAACCTCACCAAGCATGACGATGACGTAATAAAAATGCGATACAAATGCAAAAATAGGATAATAGTTTTTGAAAAACGGATACAGGGTGTTCTCTTCATACCAACAGTCTCCCAAACCAGCGAAGTATAACAGCTTGCAAATATTTTTCATCATGTACTTCTGAGGATTTGACTTTTGGTCTTTTCCCTTTTGTTCCTCCATCTTTACTTTGAATTTAAATCGTGGTATCTTCAACGCATTTATATTCGAAGTGATGTACGATGTATATATAGGGTGTTATATTATTTTTGCATATGTAACGATGGTTTTTTTTATATAATAATAAAAGCTGTATTATAATTAATTGTTTCAGGCGTTACTTTGCGAACATCCATATTAAAGGAAATTATTTTGCTTATAATTCCCGCTATACTAGGTCGCTGAAGGAAAATAACCTTCACCAACATGCAATAACTTGTCTCGACGCGTCCCGCCATTTCACATATCCTGATGATGCCACGTTTTTAAATTCCTTTAAAAGCTGTATTGATCAGAATATTTAAATCAATGTCGAAATTTATTAATGGAAAAGTTTCTCTTATATTGAGATACTAGGCAATAGACAAATTGAGGCGACTCAAAACAAATTGTTAAATTTAAATAATTTAACAAATTAACAGCTTCCGCGGCATTGGTTAGTATACCTGTCTGTTACGGGGGGATCCCGGGTACGCTGTATGTATGTTATGATTTTTTTTAAATTAAAACATTGTTCATATTTGAATTGTACTATATTATATAATACAAGCTGTTGCCCGCGACTACGTCTGCGTAATAATGAAGATTTCAGTCAACAGACAATGCCTATCACACTTCTGTAATAAAGTGGCATCTAACCACAATAATAGGACTTAACCTTAAAAATTCAAATAGTTTTATACTGCATATATAAAAATGACAGACAAAAATAAAAATAATTATAGAAAAATTCCAAACAGCTGAAACTATAGTCAATTGGAAACTATTGTAAAAAATAATAATATTTTTTTAAATAAAAGGTATCCTATGTTACTTCTAGTACCTCCAGAAATATGTGTACAAAGTTTAATGATGATCGGTGAAGTAGTTGTTGCGTGAAAACGTAACAAACAAACTCGCATTCACATTTATATTAGTAAGGGATTTATTTAAGAAATAATTAAATTTATTTTAAGTTAATAATTTTAGGACATGCTCTATACATACACACACATATATATACATATGTGTGTATAAATTTAATAATAGGTTTGAAACGTAATTAAAGCTGGTGCATTATTCAATATCCCTTACTACAAGTTAGTTATTAAATACATAAGTTATTAAGAAAATCAAGGCGAACACCCGAAATGGCATTAAGTGGCATTTTGCACATTCAAAACTATTTATGTGCATTTGTTCGAGGCGTTACTTCGCGCGACATCTCCTGGTAATCTCAGCTTGCTGATGTGATATTTATTTCATTCAAAAAAATAGGCAAGACTAAAAGAAGTAACAAATACAAAAAAAATACATCCCTACTAATATTATAAATGTGAATGTGAGTTTGCTTGTTACGTTTTCACGCAACAATTACTTAACCGATCATCATGAAACTTTGTACACACACAATGTGTGTATGTGTACTACACATATTTTTGGAGGTACTAGAAGTAACATAGGATACTTTTTATTAAAAAAGAAATTATTTTTTACTATAGTTTCCAATTGACTATAGTTTCAGCTGTTTGAAATCATATTGATTCATTTCTATTGAAATGATCTCTGATACTTATTTAATGACTTAAATGCGAGCGAAGCCGCGGGTAAAAGCTAGTTATATGTAAGACAATCTTTAATTAATTTATAAATGTTTTAAAATCAAAACTGATATAGTCTGATTTTGTTTAGGGAACTACATCTAACTATCCACCAAATTCTAAAAATGTCCCGCCAAATTTTAGATATAGGTATAATATAATAATGTTATTATTATTAAATAATATGATTGAAAACAATTTTAAACTTTTCTTTGTGTGCCGCAACAAAAAAGGTTGAGAATTACTGATCTAGTCTCTACTTCGGTGACCACAAAAAAAAATTCAATAGACTAAAACTGTTTGTTAATTAATTCCTTTTTCATGACATAAACATTTTGATTACTAATTAAAGTCGCTGGAACATCAGCTGATAAAATCGTATTCAATACATCACAGCGAAAAATGAATAAGACGCCCTCGCTATCTGAAATGCAAAGATAAACATTAATTTAATTACTGTAGCGATAATTAAAGGAACCATATTTTATATTCAAAATGTTTTATTTAAGTATTCGATTAAAGAAACCATCAGTACCACCACTAAAGCATACCAATATAATAATAATAATAATAAATACTTTATACTTTAAAACATAATAATAACAATACAACAACAATAGGAAACAGATTTAGAGCAATTGGCGATCTTATCACTAATAGTAATTTCTTCCAGATTTGTCATAGAAAAAGCAGTAATATGCAATATAATACAATGCAATGTAGATAAATAAAATACATAAATATAAGTATATTTATGTAATATTATTATAATATAATCAATACATTCGTCTCCTCAAGCCGACATGATTGTTAGTTGTTTCAGGCGTTACTTTGCGGAAATCCATATTAAATGAAATTAGTTAAAATTATTTTGCTTACAATTCCCGCTACAACATTCAGTAATTTGACTCGACGCGTTTCGCCACTTCACGTGGCATCATCAGGATACGTGCTGTCGCTTCGGCTTCGCTTCAACGACTGAATGTTGTAGCGGGAATTGTAAGCAAAATAATTTTAACTAATTTCATTTGACATGATTGTTATATATGTAAGTTATGTTTAGAGGGTAGTTATACAAATCTTTTATATGAATTGTATAATGGTACGTGACTACCTCATTGTCTGGCAGTCGTTAGCAAGCTCTATAAATGATCACACTCAAGAAGGACTTTTATTTCCATAACTACGACATACACATCAAGTGAAGATTGTTTTCTGCGTTCTGCCTCAACATCAACCGAATTGCGACCCTCAGTTTGGGAACCACTGTCTAATATATACAACTAGTATTTTTAAACTAAATGCCCTGACAAATATTTTTAATAAAATGAAATGAAATGAAAATCGTTTATTAGCTAAAGGCGTGCACTTGCTTATCGTTAGACTCTACCGTGACTTCGGAAAGGCGTATGGCGAGAAGAATATCACAAGAAACTCGTCAAATAAAAAGCGAATACAAATACCGTAATCAAAGTGCTATAAGAGAGGTTGAAGATCCCAAAAGCAGTCATTACTGTCAACCTCTGACTTCTCTGGATAGCCACAGTGACTAGAATACGCAGCTTAGCATCCTTACATCTCTCCCAGCCGCAGTGAAACATCGCTGTTGGGACTAAAGAGGACTGAAAAACCGTAGAAATAAATTATATTTATAATTATATCTAACTAGCTTTTACCCGCGGCTTCGCTCGCATTTAAGTCATTAAATAAGTATCAGAGATCATTTCAATAGAAATGTATCAATATGATAACTATATTTTCTTGCTTGGCTGAGATTATAAATTTTTAAAAATGTTTCATAACCTCAAAAAACAAATAGTTTTATACTGCATATATAAAAGTGACAGACAAAAATAAAAATAAATATAGAAAAATTCCAAACACTAAAACTATAGTCAATTGGAAACTATAGTAAAAAATAATTACTTTTTTTATGAAAAGTATCCCATGTTACTTCCAGTACCTCCAAAAATATGTGCACAAAGTTTCATGATGATCGATTAAGTACCTAGTTGTTGCGTGAAGACGTAACAAACAAACCTACTAGTAGTAACGCATGCGATGAAATACATTTTATGGCAATTTTTGACAACCCTGGATTACATTATTGTAGTTTTAGTAAGGATCCTTATTTTTTTCCTGTAATTTATATAGCCTATATTGATCAGTGATAATGTAGCATTCAAATGGTGAAAGAATTTTTGAAATCGGTTCAGTAGTTTTTGAGCTTATTCAAAGTAAACAAACAAACAATGAAATATTTTCTCTTTATAATATTAGTATAGATATAAATTCTATAAGCCGCAAAAAGCGTTTTAAATTAGGCTGTTAATAATATTTTTTTAATGACAGCTTGATTACACAAAACAGTTACAACGGCTTATTATTATTGGTCAAAAATCACGTATTTTTAAACGCGTGATTGGTGTATTTTGTTTCGTACGACTAAGTGACAATCTATGCTTAGTTTCTGAATGTAGTCTTTAGTAAAACACACATATTATGGAAAATACACGTGCCTCGTTAGTGATGTCACCGGCTGCTGTCATGTATGTAGCAGTCAACATAATCATGCATTGTATAAATGCTAAATTAGCAACAAGAAATGTTACGTCCACTTCGATTCTCTGCAATGAAAATAACATTACACACACTTAACACTAGGTTTACGGGACGAAATTTTTTATTTTTATTTTATCTCTTTGTATGACTTTTATTCATTGATCGAGGGAAATATATATTGAAGTCTATTTTCTTTAAAAGTGTTGAATTACTGAACTTGTCTATGTGGTATACCTATCTCTACTATATGCGTCAAATTGACGCGTTTTAGTAGAAGTAGGTATATAGAGAACGTCCGTAAACCTAGTGTTAATTATGTACTCGTTTTTCTATCAAACATTAACTTACAACAAACTTTAATAAACAAATCACAAGTAGACCAATGCTCTGGACTACTTGCACACTGTAAATATTACCAAGTGCTCCCTGAAGACTCCTTGAACATCTGAAACGCAAGTAAAACAAATAATAAAGCAAATGCAATAAATTATAGTTACATAAAATAAGTCTTACTGTAAAGTTTGTTCATGAAACTTAATTCCAATAATAAATTCTTCAGCGAATTCAGCCTGTCTATCCTCACATAAAACAGCCTCCTCTGAAAATTTCTTCCCTAACTCCGTGAAATAGCTACAAATAGCCTTAAATCTGAAAGCCAGGAACAGAAGGCTGCATAGGCAAGCGCTGTCTATGATGACCATTGTCGTGATGAGGTACCACCAATAAAGTTGTATGAAGACTCTAGCGACATCTACCACCCATCCTGAATCCTTTGACGTAGGCCAGTAGGTAATTAGAGTCCTTAATGGTAAACCTTGAAAATTATAAATATATATACTGAAAATGGTGTCTCTTCCACCACATGAAAATGAAAATCGTTTATTAGCATAGGCACTAAAGGTGTGCGCTTGCTCATCGTTAGAATCTATAATGGCTTCGGAAATGCATATGACGAGAAAAAGTCCACAAGAAATTCGTCAATCATAGCCTGTACATAAAATAATTAACAAAAAAAACTGAATTTAAAAATCAGAAAAAAAAGTGAATAACAATTTATAAATCAGATTGCACAGTAGTTACAATAAATGTCAAATTAATAACATATATGTACATGTATAAAATACATCAAAGTATATCAAATATATTTTAAAAAATTATATGTTATATATACAACTTAAAAAAAGGTTTTGGATTTTTGAAAAGAAGTAAATTGTATCCCATATTACCTGTTCTATAATGTACAACAATTCCATTGACAGTTGCTGTAGTAAGTGTAAAAGCCATCGTTAGAGCTAAAAGTGAACAATACCATTTGGCTCTAGTTATAGATTGTCTCTCAATATGTATGCGATTATAATAATTTCGCGAATCCTCGAAAATCTTCTTGAAAAACTCCTTTATTTTAGGCCTTTGTATTACCAGTATGATAAACTTCAAATAAACGGTGGAATGGCCGATCGCAAACTGTTCCGCATCACTCCGCTCCTCGACAGTCAAGTCTTTTCTTAATAAAACTAAAACCTCACTAAATAAGACAGTGACGTAATAAAAGTGAGAAACAAATGCAAAAATAGGATAATAGTTTTTGAAAAACGGATACAGGGTGTTCTCTTCATACCAACAGTCTCCCAAACCAGCGAAGTATAACAGCTTGCAAATATTTTTCATCATGTACTTTTGAGGATTTGATTTTTTCTCCTTTCTGTGTTCCGCCATCACATTCAACGTTCAAATTGAATATGACAAATTGTTATATATACCTACCTGTATTAATTTTTGTGCTTCCTTTGCATAACAATATAAGTCCGTAATATAAAGTTATGCAATGATTCCACTATCCACACATAGATGGCGCTGTGTAATATGTATCTCACATCCTATATGTCGGTAGTAGTGAAAATATATCAGTCGATATATTACTTTTATAGCACACATATACATACTGATTTATTTTATCTTATTTGCTTAAATTGTGATTTATATTATTTCACCTGATATTGACCTAAAATACAGTCCATGAGTATATGTATAACTGTAGTAAGGAAGTGGTTTCATAGGTCGTCTATATACTAATATAATAAAGAGGAAACATTTGATTGTTTGTATGTATAGGTTGTCTGGATACTAATATAATAATTTGATTAGAAATTTAATTAGTTGTTTACTACTGGACCGATTTGAAAAATTCTTTTACCATTATAATCCTACATTATCCCTGATGAACATAGGCTATAGAATATTTTCAAAAACGTTTGGGATCCATATGAAAACTTCAATAATGTAACCCAAAGTGTGAAAAAAATTCATTATATTGCGTACGCTGCGGAAATTATTGACAATAGAGCAAAGTGATGTACAACAGTTTTATAGAGGACATCAATATCTACAAAAAAGTCAGCGTCATCATATGTCTAACTATTACAGTTATGTCTCAATATCTACTTTTTCATGTTAAAATTCATAGTACTTTATATCTTCATTATTACGTGAACGAAGTCGCTGGCAACAGTAGTCACTAATATGTCGACGTCTCTGAGTTTTTTGATGTGAAACATCTTTTGGCGCGGGTATAAACCGGATCGTTGGCGTGGCGACGCTTGCCGTGGCGATGGGTCGCCACGCTATACTATTTTACTTATTACGCCGGACAATTCAATATACACGACACTATAAATCTAGTTGGTCGCGCCTGAACTGAAAATCGAGTTGGCCGCGCTTTGTCGTGTTGAGGTGAACATCGTGTATATTGAATTGTTTCATTAAGCAATAATTAGTTCCTGTTGTAATCTTGTCTTTTACGCATATGACTTGAATAAACTTGATGTTTCACATCTGCCAGTAGGCGTCCCGTGACGGCTCACATTTTTTTTTTTTTATCAGACAATATTTTAAATTATTACTTGTAATGTTATTCCTAACAGTCAAATTATGACTAATATTACTTTAATAGTTTTGCAATTAATTCGACTTTATTATTATTTCTTCAACGCTTATTATTGTTTAAAACAGAGGTAATATATCAATAATTAATTTTATAGTTTCGTTTGTTAGGAACTCGAAAAATTACAATAACTTTTAAGTTTCAGGTTTAGTACAAAAGTGAAATTTCTACGCCAAAAATATTTTCAGATTGAACTTTGATATTTTGTTATCAATATATAAATGCATCACCTCACTTTTGGCACGGCGTGTTGGCATCGATGCATTTCCTTGTCCGTCGTATTAGCAGTACCATAGTATAAAAAAATAAATATATAAATCTTAATATATAAATTCGATGAAAGTTGGCATTTTATGTGTAATTTGGTCTAACTTGAGATATAGGATAGTTTATATTTCGATTAATGGTCTTAATAATTTATAATTAACAATAAACTGATACATAAAGTTGTTGCATAATTAAAATACAATTGTCACTTATGTCATTATGGTTGAAAATAAACAGCTTTTTCATGTTAAAACTGCATTTATATTTTATTAATAATGCAACATTTTATACGAACAACGAGAAGTAACGATACTTTGAAATCGAAGAAACGTCAACTACGAAACAATCAAATGTGCGTCTTCTGCGGAGGAGACTATCACGCTAATTTAGAAGAATGTCCAGTCAGAGGCAAACGCTGTAGGTTATGCGGGAAGAACAACCACTTCTCAAAAGTGTGCATTAGTAGCGGCAAAGCAATGCATAAATAGTTTCGAACGAGACGCTTAGCACGACACAACACGTCTAGCGAATCTAGCGACAATGAAAGCAGCCAAACATATCCAGTGAATAAAAAAGATTCGCCAACTAAGGTAATGATACCAACTAAGCGAAATGTTGTTTGGAAGATAAATGCGCACTACGTTTGATCTTCTTAAGTCAAGCGTCAAGGAAGATCTTGACAGAGTTAGGTTATTCCAGGAACTCAGGCCATCAGTTAAAGAAACTATTCCACCAGAATATTCGAATAGTCTGGGTTAACAAATTTATAGGGAAAGGCTCTGAACCAGGGATTATATCAAAACGCACCAAGACTTACTCCTATCAAGTTGTAATGATCAATGGAGTAATCAAACGGAAACACTCTGATCAACTTAGGCGAAGAGAAACTAACGATGAGAACAACGATGATAATGATGTCATTCGTAACGATAACAGTTTGGAAACGAAAAACGATACTGTGAGTAACAACAAGAAGCCGAAGAATTATTCCTATTATAGTCGTGGATCAAAACGAGGTAGGGGTGATGTCAATGATCATGTTTTACCGGACGCGATGACTTATCAACCTGGTGCATCAACTCAAATCACACAACAAAATTTATCAAATGGACACGGAGACAAATCAGCTGGGCCTCCTAACGCTCAACAGCAGGGTCTTGAATAGCCTCAACTCAACTCTCAACATCTGCAGCATTAAACGAGGCACTACGTCGTTCCTCACGACGACGTAAACCCTTGCGCGTTTTGGATATTGAGCTTTCCTTTTTGGAGGGAGTAATGTTGTCGTATATCGCAAAGTGAAGAGAAGAGTGCAATCTATGCACCAAAATACATGAACAATAAAGAATCATTAAAATATTTGATTTATTTGTTTTTCCTAATAAAAAATTGAATTAATAAAATCTAAAATCTGCTTATTTATTGCTTCTAAGGCGGAACAAAGTTCGCCTGGTCAGCTAGTGTATATATATAATATGTAATACCTACATACTCCAT
>JAPWLS010001603.1:0-55100 GCA_028551675.1 Tineola bisselliella | reverse complement strand
AGAACATTCTCGTAAGCATTATAGGTTCGACAATAGGATCTTCTTTATTATTGATCGGATTTTCTTTAACAATTGCATTAAATCCAATCTCAATTTAATTTGAATTTTATTACTGAACTTTTACTATAAAAACTTTATTAAAAGTAGCTTCCACTATCTGGAGTTACTGTTTTATTCTTTTTATTTTTGAAATACTTTAGTTATATTTAAGCAATATATCACAATCTCTTATTATTCTTACTCTTATTATGTATTAAAATCTCGTATTATTAAAGATCTTTCAAGATTCCAAATTTCATCAAATGAAACCAACTATGAAAGTATATAAGTTAATTAATTTAGTATTAATAAGGATTATATCGTATCGTGTAACTGAAAATGTGTTGGCATCAAACATGAAATGCATTCGTCCATTGAGGATGAAGGTTGTGCGAGAGAACATATCTACATATCTCATCGGTAATATCAGGATCATGTTATACCTATTGCTCATGCCCGAAAAGTATATTCTTGAGAGTTTAATTAATTTCTAAAATAATGTTAATATTATTTTAGAAATCTATTGCGACGAATTTAATTATTAAATTTAATTGCCATCTATAAAACATTTTAAATGCATAATAATTAATTAATAATAAAAGCTTATAAGAATGTTTGCGGTTTTCTACCATAAAGTGGCGCGGCGGTTTATGATCACACATGGGACCGGGATTATTATCCACCTCATCATCCATTATTTTTATACTCCCTATTTTGTGATGCTATCTAGTATGTTTTCAGAATTACATTGTATGTGTTTATTCATTCTAAATTGTCCAGTAATTAGTATACAAAAAAAATTGTTTAGATATCAAAACGTTATTCAAAGAATGACAATTATAGATCATTTAAATATAGCTTCTCTTATTCATAAAATCCTTTTTCTACTAAAATATTCAACTCACCTTTAGGTAATGAATACAAGATAAACCTGTCATATTTGCCACCGAGCAAGCTATACAGAAATTCTAAAATAATGTTCCTTTATTTCGTTTGTCAAAGTTTCCCTTTGTCGTGAAACTTCAATATTCATATTGAATTTCGTATTCTGTTATTTTCAAATTTATTATACTTTCTATAATTAATTTTAATAAGATTATTATTATCATGGATTTACTTAACAACATACTGCAATTACAATTATAAATAAATGTTGAAAAAACAATTTTAAAATAGGAAACGAATTAGTGTGAATTGAGAGTTAACAAAGCGTTTAAGTTTATATAAATAGGTCTTTTGAGAATATCACCCGGAACATTGCTCGCTTAAACCCGACGTAAAAAATAGATAAACAAGACAAAAGCGAAAACATTACCTAGAAAAAGCTGACTAGATTTTTTACTCCAGTGCTCTTGTTACCAGCAACAAAAACCCGAGTGCCCGTGAGTTGCATACGAAAAACATTGAACTTTGTCTGAAAACAACGTCACTGCGGAACTTGTTCTTTTGTCTACTGAAAAATTTTCCGAATAATTTGAAATTTAAACAACTTTCTCCTCTATTTGAAAAGTTGAACCATTAATTAGACTATGCGATGAAATAAAGTTGTTCCAGAACGCTTATATATCGCTGTTTCCTTTTTTATTCACTGATTTCACAAAAACTTTTTATAACTAATTTTAAATACATTTAGCTTTTATTTTTAATTAATATAACCGAAATTACACAAAAAATCATAGACACTATATTATTATTATTATTATTATAACTGGTCTCCCGGAGTAGATTTGGGTGTGCAGTGGCCAACTTTACTGGATTCGAAGCTGATTCCAACAACGCGAATGCTCCGGAATGATAGGCTGGGCCAATAACTACTACCACTGCCTGCAATTCTGTTTTTATCATATCGAAAAGCTTACGTGTTCCCACTAAAACGTGAGGAGTTTAAAGCAACATAAGCTCTTCAGTCTACATTGGCGATCTTGCAAGAGGGAAACATTAAAAAAACTTCATATATAAACTCAAGCATGTTTCTCATCAAACGACGCAAATATTTGCTTTTAGATTGCCTTTTATTTCAAATTTTATGTACGTAAAGTCTACTTTTCTCAAGAGATAATTTAAATTTTATTGATATTTATTTATATTGATATAACATACATTAGTAAAGTGTTGAAATTAAAAATATTAAATGTTACCGCATGTTAAGGTTAAATTATCAATTATTCATCTGACAGCGAAAAAAAAATAAAATTAAGCGTTAACATCGAATGCAAACTAAAATAAACAATAAAATTAGATTATTTTGGGATTAATTCATAAAAATAAAGATTAAAAAAAGGGTAAACAAAAGTAAAATCATTCTTTTTCTCATAAGAAACTAACAATGCCGGCCTGGCATTCAGCCAAAGCTAAATTAGATAATGGAGTTTGCGTGCAAAAATATAGGAAACGGAGAACAAAGACAAATGGGGTCGGCTCTGACGGAGTGAAATGGCGAAATAAAATAACCGACGTCAGGATTGTGGTTTCTAAACGTAGCCTTGTGACGTCACATACCCTTGTAGCTATCTAGTCGAGGCGTAGTTAAATGCGAATGTTTCAAATACACAACCTTAATAAGCATCCAACAAAATGAACCGAATCCGCGGATTAATATTTTAATTACCTACAAAAATATCCATTTCACCTTTATTTAATTGCCAATCGGGATTCCATTTTTGTAATTCTAATAAATGTGAGGATATATTTAGAAACAAAAAGTTGCCTTACTGTAGAAAATGTCAGATTAATTTAATTTGACAGTGAATACCCCGAGATCCCAAAGATTATGATTGACGCTTTACGAAGAAGCGAACTAAATCCATTTGGTGAAGGAACATATTAATTAATAACTGTCGGAAAATGACCACCGCCTCCGTCACAGCCGCAAAATATAATGTAGTAATATGCAGGGATAAAGCAAACCACTGGATCTGGACTAAATAATAACGTTGTGATGCTGAGAACAATGATTTATTGTATCGCTTTCCTCGACCGCTGGAATGAACATATGAAAAATGATCTCGGTTATTGCTGCCGCGACTCTGGGCCTGACGCTTTATTTAGGCATAAATGACTCCCACTATGAACTTGTTATTTTTGGGCTCTAATGTTTTTACTACTCCGCTGTGTTATATTAACTGATTTCTTGTCCTAAAATGAAGATAAAGAGTGTCGTTGCGTGTTTATGAAAAGAAATATTTAAGCCACAGCTTTTATGCGTGTATAACTCAAAGAATACGTTGAAATTAACAGATGCACGCACTCTACGCAACGTATACGTTATATGTATATATTCTAAAAAATTGATAAGACAATTTGTGTAATAATTATAAAAAGCGCTTGAATATTCAAAAAGAAAAAAATGAATACTGAAAAAGCAATTTTACAGCAACACTGCACACTGAAATAATTCAATACAACGTACTAGTATAAAAATTGTACATGGAAATCGAATAGAATTTCACGCGATATTAAATTTTATTCATTTTGTGTCTGCAAAAATGGTTTAATACCTGCAACTTTGGATTTATGAATGCAGCCGGTGTTAGGCTACATTGTTGCGAAGAGGACATGAAAAGCCTGAAAAGGTTAATTTTACTGTTCACATAACTCCACTTTTCATATAATACTATTATGAAAAGAACATAAAAGATAACAATTGAATTAATTTTGTACGTTATATTACTTTGCAATTGTATTATTATGTTGAAACAATATTTTATAATGTAGGTTTTTAAATTATGCATGTGTGAATTTGTATTGCGGTCACAAAATAATATGTCAAAATTAAAATATTCAATGATTAAACCCTGATTTTGTAATTGCCTTTTAAACCGGAGAGTGCGAAAATGTTGGTGATAAGGGTTTCTTTTAGCTGGTCGCTTAAAATAAATCGTCACTGAACCGAAAATAGGGCAAAAGTCCAATTAATTATTAGTCAGTTCATTTATTTAGAGACCAGACAGAGTGTCTTTTGGGTTTTAATGTCGGCAAGGGTTAGGAAAAAATCTGAAGTATCTTCAATTTAATTATACCTATTTTTTACTTTGAATTTAAAAGATTATTAAATAATTATTTAAGAGTAATAGAGATAGCAGATATATTATCAAGAATTGTTATAAAATATAAATACATTTTACTGCTACAATGTACCTATACCAGACGTTCGTGGTATAATATTTATTTAGCTAACAATTCCAATACCTTCGGTAAATTTCATTAGCAATACTGAAACAGTGTAACATAGTACTCAAATATGATACAAATTAGAGTATATCTGTACTGTATAAGCAAAATATTATATAGCTTTAATTTAATTAAGTATTAGGATAATCCTTAACACTAGAACTACTAACCGGTCAATATGACCGGTTCCAAAAATTCTTCACAAGACTTTTATATACAACTCTACTCGTTATTTTTTGTAAACGATTCTATTATTTACAATTCTACAATCAATTTATTGAATTATATTTAATACTTTGCACGCACAAGTCATCCGGTCATTTTGACGGGTTGGTAAAAATAGGTCATATTGACCGGCTCGTAGTTCTGGTGTTAAAGATCCTGCTGTAAGAATTAATCTAAGTGCTGGAAAACAGAAGTTGCGTCAACACTCATTCCAATTTAAAAGTTATTTGATTACTAAGTGTAATTGTTAAAATTACTAAATAATTAACTATGATAGAGACAGTGGAATTAATGTATAATCATTGCATTCGAATGAAAATTAATTAATTATAAAGCTAAATAATTAATTTAATTTTCCTAGTAAGATTAAATTTATTACTTTGGTAATTGGTGTCGTAGTATCTGCCGTTTCTGTCACTAAAATATTTCGTACATCTATACACACAACTTAAAAGATTTTGTAGTTTGGGCTGTTTCTCAAATACTCAACATTGTCATCATTAGACATCTGTGGCCATTAATAAAAGAAGAAGAGATAATGTTTGTATAGTGATGAAATAAAACGTAGCTTTAGTCAATTTCCGAATGCAATTATGAGTTGTGAATATAAATAAATTCAAAACACAATTAGTATTATTTAAGTTACAGACGATTTTGAGTAAAATAATAAACTGGTTAAAAGTTAAGTTTAGTACGTCAAATAAAGAAATGGGTTCAATAAAGCGATCGGTTACGTTTCTGTTTTCATTCGGAAGCCCAGTTCAAGCATTTCGCTAAGGCTACGTCTGGGAAGTTCGCAAATAAATGATATTAGCATTACCTTAATCGACATCGTGGGAGCTATAGTGCGGTGCGAGATGCCTGAATGTGTTAGTCTAGAAATGTCTAGAATAATAATTCCCATGCTTTGAACACCACTATCTCGAATGCTGCTTGAATATTGACGATTATATTATTTAAATTTAAATATTATTATCAATTGAGATATTATTATTCTCTTACACTTTTATATACATTTCTCATCGCTGTTATTAATATATAATACTTTTGTAACGGCACGTTAAACCGTGTACATATTCAAGTCAGCGTGTTGTTGCATATCTTTGTACCAAACTTAGCAGAAAAGTTGAATTTCCACAAAATTGATTTTATTGGTTGATTAATATTATCAGTCAATTATCTCAATAAAGTGTCCATACCTGTCAGATACACATAAAAATGTATGTCACGCTTGACATTCTCATATGTGGGCTTAATTGTTTGTAATTAGAATGTAAATACATCCCTAATTTCTATTATTGTTCATATTACATGAGCAAGAATACTGCGAAGCTCTCAGTGTTGCATTTGGCCCACTTTATTGGAGTAAAGGAAACATTTATTACATGTTAAAAGCCCCTTTATGTCTATACGCTTGCCAACGTTCTAATGGGACACAAATATTCACTTTATAATTAATAAATAGATGCATATTGCACGTAAAGTTATAATAATTTTTAATATAAATTTATAATGATATAATAAAAATGTTGTTGTTTAGAATATGATTATTTCTTTATTGGTTTGTGACCAAGGATAATAATTTATACATTAATATGCTTTTATTTAATATAAGTTTATTTAAATGTATTTATTTATTAAGTAGGTCAACACAACAGGCCACAGTCAGCTCAAAATACACAAATCGACAATAACAGCTACATAACTACGAGTAAGTAGTGGCTCCAAAGCTATACACAACTATTTGTGTCGACTACAACTAACTACTATTCATTTTAAATTAAAAAAAAAAAACAATTAACAACTTTTTATGATTTAATGTTATTTAGAATTAATTGTTATAAAAAACAACTAACATTTTAGTAAGTTCTTGAAATATTTTCTTTGTTAAACATTTTGGTTCAAAAGTGAATTTCCAAAAGGTAATAACAATGAATTTTGTATTGCGTGACTTTAGTGCCGACTTTTAATACTTAAGGGAGCTTTCCCCTTTAAGGGTTGAGAGCTCCAATCTCCCTACTAATATTGGATTTTCGCATCTGTGCATACAAAGTTATTTAGGAATGAAAATTTTGAAGTGATTTAAAGTTCACAGTTTTTCTTTTTGTTTCTCTGTAGCTATTTGGGGTGAAGAATGATCTTTGAGGGGCCACGTCTATTCGTTGTTATGCTTAGAATTCAAATCAGACTTTCATAAAGCGGTTTTATAGCAACCCAATATGCTACCACTCTTTGCATGAAGTGAGAGCCATCTTACTATCTCTAGCTAGGTCTGGGCTGATTCTAAAACAGGAATAGTAGCAAGATTCATACACGTTTCTAATTAGTAGCATCTATATAGTTTGTTTAAATGACATTATATATCACTTTGGCGTTTCAAAGCAATATTGTAATCAATTGGCTAGTAATATCTATAAATATTGCCAGCATTCTCTTCAGGTGCATTACAAGCATTAAAATGACAGACAACAAATTTTAAATATAAAGATATATCTAATTTACTTTTTGATACATTAAATGAGACTCAGTTTCGACGTTTAAAGCAACTAGTGGCAAGAACAATCTGTAGTAAGATTTAGTAGGAACTAACCTACACTGTTCAACAACACTAATAAATAACATCTAGACCATCCAGCTTAGACTCGTCTGCGCCAACCCTAATTAGTTAACATGGCTTTATACTATTCGTTAGAGATACGGTTTAAGTTTTAGATTTGTAATTAAGGGTTGTCAACTTTTTTTCACGTGTTATAATTAGTTCAGTAATTAGAATTAAAATTATAAGACTTTAATGATTTCAAAGAATTATTTTATTGCAAGGGTTAAAATTGTTTAATAATTTTATTTATAGCAGTTTCACCAGTGTTAAATGTAAATTGTATTATGCCGAAATTTTTGATGTTCTACATATTTTTAATACTATAATAGATTTACTACATTAGAGACATTTGTTTTTAAAAATTGCCTCTATCGATGTTTATCTTAATATAAGTCGGCTTGATTCCCATATCAGATAAAATACTAATTTAATACTATCTTATTTAGATGATTTTTGAATGCAGCTTTTCCTAACTTTACTGGAAAATTTATTAAAAGTTAAAGGCTAAAGGCTATTATAACTCTATCTCTATTTTAGGTGTTAATATATAGGTAAATTAATTGATTAGTGAACCATTTTTTAATATAAAATTAATATAAATTTATTTATTATAAATTAAATACAGGCCCCATTCATATCATTCAGGTCGAGTCAGGTCGAGTGCAGTACTAAGAAGGCTTAGTGGTACCGACCGTATGGGCTTAAGTAGCAACTATAAATAAGGCTCTCTGCCCAAATATCCAGCAACAAACTAATTGCCGGTGTATTTAATCCAGAGGAAATAAAACTGGGGGATGGGATTTAAACAATTGTCTTTTATTAGTAAGTGTCTTTGAAAACATTAGAGCGTGTAATTTGTTTGTACTTTAATAGATTTAATGAAATTTTCCTGTTTGTCAGTTAATATATTTCAAAAAGGTAAAAACTTTTCCTATGGTATCAGTGGCATGGCTGGTAGGTTATATATGATTACTTAACTTCGTGTAAATATTTTTGAACATAGAACGTGCTCATTGGGGGCAAGATGTTTGCTCGACTACACATACAGCTACTACTAGAATTATAGGATGTACAATTATGTTTGTACATGATTTTTAAATTTGGAATATGTTTATTAGCGGTGATATCTCTGCTAACAATATTAGTAGACTGTACCTGGTGACTAGTAACTTAATAGGTATATTTATTATTATATTAAGTTATTGAAAGGATTTTGCATTTAATATTAAATTTTGAAACACCAAAATATACCGGCGATTCAATGATTTTTTATACATGAGCCATAGGTATGCATGCATATAATTTAGTTTAAAAAATCCTTTTTTTGATATTTAAATTATATCAGTTACAAAAGTGAACTTCGAACGAGTTGTTAAAGTTAAAAGAAGTCATAAAAAATGAAAGAAAATCCCAAGAAAAGGAAATCATAAAACTCTTTTCGACTGGAAAATATCATATTATTTTCATTATCTAGATTGAAAAAAATCCATTCTTCTTTTTTAATTACTGGAAAGACTTTTATTTACTGCTATTTTTAACGACAATGTCTTGATTTTTCAATATTTATATGCATATTAACGAATCTATAACTATTTATAACATACTTTATAATATCACGTTCTTATCTTTTTAAATTAAACGATATAAAATCTTAGCCTATTATTGTGTTTCTCAAAAATTTTCAGCCATCTTTGCGATAGGATTGATTCTGATGAGTTAAGTTATATTTAAACAATCATAATATCAATACTGTTTCAGAACGAAGTGCCGGAATAAGGTTAAACCTTACGTAACAAGGTATCGTAATTACCTGCAGTTTCCTCGGTGCATGATTCTCTTGTCCCCAGCGCGTCCATTAATCATGTATATGAACGCCCCGTGCCTTGAGGGAATGCGATAGAGACTGGTTTAGTAACTTAGGAGTGTTAACCTTAATGTACGGAGAATTCGATATTGGTAAAAATAATAAACACGTAAGTATATTGTGAATTAAAACAATGCGTGGTTTACTGATTGCATGTATGTTGTTTGTAATGTTTTCTTAAATTAATTCATGTTGTTGTTATTTTAGAGGAATGGTAAATAATATAGTGAAGACACTAGGTCGGGCCATAGGGTAGGACAACCTGCTCAAGATAGCGGAGACAAGCAAAGATAGAGTTAATGAATTTAATAATTATAAAATGTCAAATACTAATAATAAATAAACAAATATAATATTGCAACAAAACAATCTTTCAATGAAAAAAATTACTTCCGATTTGATTGAAGATGTGACCGTACAATGTATTAAGCACTTGCAGCATTCACGTGAAATTATTAATGTAAAAAAGAAATAAAACTGCTAATTTTGTATTAAAATATTTACTCGTATAAACACCAGTGTTTTAGAGAGGCATGATAGTAAACATTATATAAATTTAAAGGTTTAATTTCAAAGCAAATAAACCGTGCGTTTGCGAATACGGATATTAGTATGGGGGATTGATCAATGATCATGTTATGTATAGTGTGAGCACTTGTTTAATACGGTTACTGTTTTCTCTTTGTTTATTACTTCAGTGTGTTGTTAGGACAACCTTGTCTATCGAATATGGGTTAGTTTGCATACAAGCGGTAAAGTAAAAGTAAAAAGGAGGATTTTATTATTATTTACAAAAATCTTATGTGTTTTACTAAATATTTTAGTAAAACTGCTTTTAAGTTAACTAGGATACGGCATGAAATGTTTTATTGAGAATAGATTAACAATTTAATTTTTTCAAGTGCAAAAAGAAATAAGTAAAACATTAAGGTGAAGGAATTGTTAAAAGCATAATCGATTTTGCTATTTAATTGTAGTTCTAATTCAATTCTTTCCGGCAAGTGACCGCGCAGTATTAGACGTCTAGCAGACACAGGTGGTTCACGTGATTAATCGGCCTCGTGAGGTGCAGTCCGTGGCCAACCCTATTTATAGTTCGCCTCTTCCGACGTCGGTGGAGGCCGCATTCGGAGATGTCTAGTACCTTAGGGAGTTTCCCGTTCTCATGTAACGATATTGTTTTATTTTTCTGTTTATCGAATTAAATCTATTTTCTTTTCTTAATGTCTTTAATGTTGAATTCTTTTTGTAGTTTTGGCCTAATTATAAAAATAAATTAGAAAACAATTACACGCTTTGGTTAATAGTTAATCTACAACGCTATATCCTACTATACATAGAGGGAGGCTGTACGTTCTAACCTTAATACTGAATAAAAATACAATACTAACCCATATTATTTACATATAAAATTTCTTAACTATTACGTTAACTCATAAAAATCCCAATTGAGAATGTACTTTTAACCCTTTATCGTTACATGTTTTATTTAAAAATAGATAACATCTCTAGTATCCTTGACCAATTGCATCGTGAATGCCAGCATCAGGGCGACGTATTTATAACTCACGAAATCGGGAATCGGCCACAATCTCTTTGCTTTGAAGAGACAAGCTCTAGATTGTTCTGATTTAGAGCAAAGTTGTTCGTTCAAACATCGAATATATAGAATATTGAAAATATAAAAATAAGCACAGGTTTCTTAGAGCGTGTTTTTTCCATAATAACTTTATTGAGCGAGGACCTCTTTTCAATATTGAGAGCTTTACGAAATATAAGCCTATTTATTTGTAAATAGATTTCGCCTTAGTTTCCTTTGAACATGTTGGTGAACACGATCGAGGGGAGTTTTGCCAGCTATTGATAGATAATCTGGCAATAGCGATGTTGTACGCACCAGGGCGCGTATTGTGTCCATCTGCATTTCTGCAGTGGGAACGCAGACGCTCGTAAATAATCCCATGGACCAGGAAAACGTTTCAGTGAATCCAATAAAATACGTATCCGCAGAGACTGCGCCGCAGTGAGCTCGTTACCACGCCTAGACGATTTATTGAGATTTGAAGCCTGAAATATTGTAGGTGTTCAATTTTAAAAATCTTTTATGAAATGCTATCGATATAAGATACCGTCATTTATATCTGTATATTAAGTCAGAAAGGCGCAGTTACTTGTTCCGCTTCGTAAGCTCGTTTCAACATAAAAGATGTTTACCTATAGTTTTATTTGTCAGTTAAAATATATTTTCCGAGTATATAACTTCAAAATATTAAAAAATATAATCCTATTTCAAATTTAAAATGGTTTATTTAATTTATTGAATGAAATAAAAATTATGGATATCGCAATGAAATAGTGTAAAATTGAAATTTATGTTACCATCTCGTGCATGCATTAAGGCCAATAAAATAATGTACGGGGTACGCCTTTATGTTTGGAGTAAGTTTATTTTATTACTTGAAATTAACATGCCGTTTGTATTACGAATATAAACTCAGGAAAGTAGAGTATTGCGCCTTTATGATATGTATGTATAATGAGTAACCAATGCGGAAATTCATAAATCATTATTAAACTTGTCAATAATGTTACTATTTGCATGGAAAATGAGTGTTGTCAGTGAGCGTTTATAATTATTATTTAATGGATAATAACCGCTCATCTGCGGTCTTACCATTATTACAAAATATTTTAAATAACGGACGTTAAGAATTTTTTATAATGTTCCAGACAAATCGATGAGTAGGTGGTATAACTCCATTAAAAATTCATTTCATGTAGTTTGTGGGGGAACACCGTGAAGCCAATAACATCAAAACTTCCAGGTCACGCCATAAAAGAAAATTGCAGTTTTTTCTTGTTCGAATGACAACGAGGACGAGTTTTTCTAATTTGACAGCTTAACGACGACCAAACAAAAAGCAACAAAAATTTATACCCTACTTTAATTTTATATTCGTCTACGAAATAACGATTCATGTTATTTGTTTTCCAAAAGTTCTAACTGTCATGGTTTGAATACTTAAATTTTAAAACCAAACGAAATTACTAGTAATGTCTAATATTGTTAGTAAGCTGTCCTATTACTGGACAAATACCTGTTTTTTCTTGTTATACATGTCGAATCTAGAATCCTCCGTTATTTCGGTTTTATGAGACAAATCTACACCGTCTGGGTTGACAGGGTTAACATCTCTATTATACTTGACTACTGCTAAATATGATCTAGGTTATGTTATTTTAGCACTAAGGCTAGTAGTAGTATTATAAATCGTTGTCTATAGCCTCAGGATCTCGCATTTCGCGTGACATGGGATACAATGTAGTAAAGATAAGGTCCTCCCTTCCAAGCCACTGAACCTATTGTCAATCTCTTACGCATTCCGCCATTTTGCGAAGGAGAGGTTTGCTGCGGGCGTTAACAGCTGACAGTTTTATTTCATATATTTTTCATGAGCGTTGTCGTTGCATCGGCAAATGGGTATGCGGTGCACGATGTAAACAAAATGAAGTAGGTACTCTTATCAACGGTTGCCGGTTGCGGGTGACTACATTTTTAACTTTCGGCATTGTTTTGTTTTATTTTATTTATTAATTCATCTTACTGTAAAATTAATAATAATGATGAATACGTGCTGACTGATAATAAATATATTTTTTTCTCTTTATTTAGTAATATCTTGTTTATTATTTATTGATAACATATTTAAGAATTAATAATTTCAGCGCCTCAGATATCGGTCTTTGATTTAGTTAAATGAAAAATGTATCGCATGTATAAAATGACTACACTGAAAATTAATAAAGATAATAAAAGAACACTGCGATTGTAACAATGTTTTTTAAAAATTACATATTTTCAAAAAGCTCTAACTTTGTATCATAAAAATGATAAGTTACATTTAATTTGGAGAGTTTAGTTCTTTAGTGAAAATGGCTTCCTTTAGATAGATAAAATGTGTAATGGAATGCAATAACTCTTGACCGGGTGTGCGAAGAAATAACACTGTGTCATATTTCACAACCCTCCAACATTTTTATAAAAGCGGACCATCTGCCTTTGACCCCTCATTCTTTTTGTTTTACGAATTATTTCACTATATATAAAATATTGGAAGCGATTTCTTAGTCGTGAATTTTAAATTATATTCTTTCATTTCCTTTTCAAATATAAAAGGTATATATGTACACTAATACGCATATATATTTTTTAAAATAAGAAAACAGTTGCACATGCAGATAGAGAACTTTCATGTATATAAATCGTAACATGTCGACAGATACAACGAAATAAAAGAAATGCAAACATTTCTCTCACTATATCTTTGAGGCTAAAGACCTTCGGTTGGTTTTTCATGTTTAGTGAGGGAGGTCGCGGAATGTGCGCAATCTGCATATCTGCGTTGTCCAGAGCTCGTTTTGTCAATGCTATTGAGTTAGCCTCTCGTACGTTAGTGTTTCATATATTTTCATTGAAAGCGCTTTCATTGCGAATATAGCAGTAACATCATTGCAGACATTTACATTTTAGAACGTTCTCACTATTTACTGAATTATTGAACCCGATAAAAACATTCATGCAATTTATTTTAAAAGCAATCGAATATAAATGCGAGACAAATAGCTTCATAAATCTGCTTTATGTATTTCGTTTAAATGATTTGAAAAAGTTTCTGTTTAGGAAGATATACCGATGACTTAAATAAATATGCACCCAAACAATACCACAAATCCGTTTACATGTTTCGCGTCGAAATTGGATTTGATAATTCAAAAAGGAACCTTAATAGAAGAGCGAGTGTTCCGTGGGACAATAAAAACTTCTGGAAGTGAACGTGTAAGGAATAAGCGTCACACAAACTGGGGTGGCTGCGGTCATTTCGCTAAACGAAGATCAGAATCGCAAGCTGTTAGCATAGAGATTGCGATCGAATGAACGCCGCCCAAAGTATTCCATCCAGATATCGAAGGGGTCCCCGAATATTGGGGACTCCCAAAACACTCCTTTGGACCGCCTACTAAAATACGTTTCTCCTCCACAAAATATGCCTTTTCAGATGTACTGTTACTTATTTATACCTCTTTTGGAAATTAATTTAGCGTAACACTATTATTTTTATTGGATTCAATACGTTTTTCGTCGAAAGCGCCTAAAATAACCTTTTGACAAAAAACAGCCAAATAAAATTATCGATAATTTGATGGCAAAACACACATCTGTGGAAGAAAAATGTATTTATATCATAACATTTATAGATTGTTTTGTATTGAGAGAACTTTCTTTGTCATTTGATCGATGGCCTTTTGTCCATTAGAGCCTTTTAAAACTTTTTCTTTGATTTCATTCTGTAGTTACTTCAATAACAACCAGAAATTTCTTGATAAAGAACTTTGTAATGGAAGTTGACTTTAGAATATAAACGGTCATTAATCATTCTCTTACTGTTTGGTGTTGTTTTTATTTAAATAAAAAATATTTAAACATTGAATTGAATATACTAGAGAAGCCATGTTCAAAAATACATGTGCATAAGTCACAGACGTGCAAGATTATCTTGCTAGTATATGTAGTAATGTGTAAACGAGATAATACAAATCTTAATTTTATAAAAGGAGTTGCGCATTAAACTTGACGGTATACATTCATTTCCTGAAGTCGCGGCGGAAGAAACTTTTGTGCAGACATTTGTCAGTGGTAGCATTCTCTTGACCGCACTCTAGCATCAGACAGAATGAAGAGGTAAACAAAAGAATTCAAATAAAACCAATAAATTCAAACGTTATATCACTGAGAGCATTAGTGATCGACTGAATTGCATCAATCTAATGGGCTAATATTCGCGCGTACTTATGTTTCTGGTGTCTTCCCTAGTATGTTTAATTCAGTGTTTCTTTTCGGGGCCTTTCATAACGATAAAAAAACCTTTTTCACCTTTTTATTTACGTCAAATCATCTTCTTTTTATTAGATTGGATTTTGAATTTAATTGCGTTATATTATTTCTTTAAATTTATTATATAAAAGTTTATGAATATTAATTAAAAAATAAATTTTATGTAGTGCATATAGAGGACTAGTGGCGAGAAATTAATATAATATAAACGACCATCAAGCAAGAGCGGAGTTTGGGTCGTTGCGATGCCGGAGTCTGCGATTTTCCAGAAGGTGCCAATATATTTTCTGACGGTTGAGCGCTCAGGTAATTGTGGCTGAAACTTATCTCAGAGGCCAAACGCAAGTGGAATACTAAATGTTAGAAAACCGGACAAATTATAAACTCTCAATATTCAAGATGTTTTTGTTACTAACTCATTTTTTAAATTATTATTATTTAACTAAAATAGTAAATTTCAGGCCATTTATTATCGTTTATTTTGTTTTATTACGACATTTAGTAATCGCGGACTGACTTTCAACAAACGAAATTATCAATAGTTAGTACCTATAATATTAATTGAGTATTATACTTAAATTCACTTTAAATTCTAAATATGAATGAAACTCAGATATTTATATATCTATACGAGTACATAGATATTAATTAAATCCAAATATTTGTAACGAACATTCATAAAGAACAGTAAATGAAAACTATTTGGAAATGTACGCAAAAATTCAATGCTACTCTACCAAAAAATAGATTAAAAAATGAGAGGTAAAATCGTACAAAACTATTCACGAATATAAAGTAATCTAACAGCCCACTACAGCTTACTACAGCATCAGAGGCAGGAACAGTTTTAGAATCTCACTGATGCAGACTTTGTTCAACTTATTTACTTTAGAGCGCTGCGCTCATTAGCTAAATGACCGTGCTTTCTTGAAAGAGTAATCAAAAGAGGAAGTAGATTGCAGACGTTTTACAGTTTTAATTTGAATTTAATTAATTACAGCCTACAGTTTTTGGAAATAAAACAAACATTTTTTTCACATGCAATCTTTTCAAAATTACTTATGTTTATCGCGTTAAGCTTTGATATATAAGAAGAACCTTGTAAAATTAAATTATCATATCTAAGAAAAGATAGAAGAATCTTTATCTAGTATCTGTGTTCTATAATTAATAAAATCTTTGGTATTTTGTGTATGTATGAACCTCAACTATTTCAAAACACACGTTGCCAATATCCATATTAGCAAGGATTAGGTACTCCTAACAGATATTTTTACATCATTTATCGATATTTTCATATCTTCATTTGCCTTCACCTAAACTAAATTCTAACGGGCGCCTAAAAGGGACGAGAGTGATTTATAAAAAACAATAGAAAATAGTGTTTATCAAGAAATGACTACTTAGATATAAAAAGTAAATGTCAAATTCAAATTCGCATTAAAATAAATAAATAATGTTCAAAGAGTGATAACTGGATGATAAAAGTCGTTTCATTGCTAGTGGCTGCGTCGTCTAGAGAATCCACTTACCTGTAATAATGTTTCTCTTATAATATAAAGGAATATAAAGTAGTAACATTAGTGATGGATTTAAAATAAATTTAAAACAACAGACAATGGAAAACACATTGCCATCTTTAAAGCCTTTTAAGCAATACATGTTGATTTATTCTAATGCACGAACCTGGCACTCAAGGAGGATGTGAAAACAAAACCGATATACGGTTATTCCCTGACAGCTGAGCTCTTAGGTGATTGTGGTGGAAACTTTTATCGAATGTCGGACGTGAGCGACATAGAGATTTCGCGAGTTCCACCTGCTTTTATAGTTCCAACATCTAAACATTGGGTGTTACTATCAATAACGAGTCATTGTACCCTATCATATATAAAACATTCTCGTAAAGTTTTCAGAGGAAAACAATTGAAGAAGCTTTATTACAAAGAAATCTTATGAAAATTAATGTTTGAACGTGTATTGGTATATAGTATTTCGCGGATTGAAAAAATTAAGACTTATTTTACAGTGAGCCTAATATGAACACAGTTCAACATATTTAATGAATAAAATCACCAAATTAAATTTATTGCAATAGATTCATTTTTTAAAGAAATTCCTTAATGTTTGTCTGAACGTATTGTAAGGTGATAAAGGAGAATTATTATGTTCTAAATACATTCGTTATTGAAGGTAACCTGCTTTGTTTCCTACTTCACAAACTTTGTTGCCTTCGTTACATTGTTCGCTTTGTCGGAAATCGCTATTACACTTTATGGATTGGTATACGTTTTTCTTTTGTACTCCTCCGAAAGCATTTTGTTGATGAGACGCTAACTTAGTACATCGATGTTTCTTTACTTATCGACTTTTTAAGAGAGAAGGTTTTATTGTGTTTACAAATGTAATTATTTTGAGTACTCGATACAATGAATGTACATGCAGATACATTTGATTACCTATATTTAAAGGCAAGGGGACATTTAAACACACGCCTTATAGGCATGCTGACATGAGTAGGTACTTCTACGTGTAATTACAAATTTATCTCGCATATTTTGTGGCAAGGTCTTAATGCTAGAGTTAGATTAGAAGATTGGTGAGTATTTGCCTCGCAATGGTGAGACGAGATTCAGGGGAAGCGGCAACCTGAGTAATTACTACAATCACCTAAAGCCAACTATATAATTAGGAACGTGCAAGATGGGTTTTGTATACAATTTAACATTTACTAAATTTCCTCTGTAGCGGTGGTTACTGAGATTTTACGAGGAAGAACTCAGCTTTGAATCGAGATTATATATACCTATATACGTATGATATAAGCGTCATAGTTTGTTGTCAGGGCATTATATGCGTAAAAAATATTTACTACGTATTTGAAGAATTTTTATGCAACAATGCTCCGTTGGATGTTGATTTGAATGTAAAACATTACGACAAAAATATTACTTAACATAAATTATTTCATTCGACGGAAACAATAACTTTAATAAAATTTAACATTTCTACGTAGATCTTGCTTACTATTAGCAATTATATACATGATCCTAGCTTAGATTACGTTCCAAAGTCACGTGGTTTTTATGTACCAAGTTTCAAGAACAATGCCTCGAGATGTGCAAAGTAAACACTTAACTGCAGGTTTACTTCTCGTAATGCAGTCTAACTTTCCCCACAGACTTGCCTACTGAGTGTTGCCGCACCACAAACTTTAGGTACTACCTACTCTGTTTTAATGTAGAAAAGTGGTAAAATCCCCCCGCTGTAGATCGATAAAGACATACAGTTTAAATTAATACAAATGCGCGACAAATGCAAATCACACTATTTCGATATTTTTTAGAATTTACGGCGCTTACGGTCAGCACATCATCTACGGTGTGCCATAGAGTACTCCAAATCCATATATTTATAAATATAACATGTGCCACCCGCAGGAATACACTCCCGCATCGTATCAACCCAAGTAACAAGTATCCTAACAATCTACATTTTAATAATATTGCGGCATATACTCATAATGTGTAACTAGGGTACGGTTAAAAAGTAAATAATTCCCACTCCAGATATATATCTGCCATCAGGAATTATCTTCACTATGCTGACTTTAGGAAACCAATGTGTATCTTCCAGGTGACAAGGCATGCTCCTGATAGACTCAATTGATCTCTAAATTAGTGCTCTATGCTTGAAAATGATGCTGCGGGTATTTGTTTATTATTTTTTCAAAAAGTAATATAATCTTACAAATTGATCACAATACAAAAATAATTTCACTCTTCACATCTTAACACATATGCTATCGTTAAAGAATTGTGCTCGTCCTTCCAACTCATGCGCAAATAAGTAACAGGATGAGTCACGAACTAATACATTGAACAAACATAATGGTAAACATAAGTACTATATTCTGAGTATGGTCATAGTACACGTGTAAATGCATTTTCGTATTATATTGTGAAGTTTTGCTTCATTTACATGGTAGGTATAAACATAAAATCATCAAGTTTATTTTCTCCTAATTCAGTTCGATGTATATTTTAACCGTTAGGCAAAATTTCCTCTAAAATAAATAGCAACCATTCTCAACGGTCGGTGAGTCAGGGAAGTTAGAAAGTAAATGGTATTAGCATCGCCTAATCACTATCATGGGAGCTCTCTGTCTACCGCTCTAAGCGTATTCCTACACTTGCTCGCCCACTTCGGGAGTGTTGTTGAATGCAAATAAGCATTCGAAACGCCCTTACAAGTAAGATGCTCTTTATTGGGCCTGCTCTGTTAGATAAACCGTCGGATCGGCAAACAGAACTCGATTCCGCGCAATGTTTACTTTACACAATTACGAATGCTCGTATAAGGAATTCACGATAAGACAGGTGCTTTGAAGGTAACTTAAATTAAAATTGGAGTTTTTATAGTAGATATTTACTTTGAGAGTGTGCATACATGTTTACTCTTCTATACTACCCATGCATACAATTTATAGGCTATGCATGTACTCGTATGCTATTATCGAAAAGAAGATTTAAGATTTAACATGCCCGGTTTCTACATACGTGTTTTTATTTGTTGCATACGCATAAGCGTGTCAATTATGGTGTACGCTGCAATACGCATGTCACGCTTAGAATGTCAATATTAATATTAAAATAAATAACAATTTGTTCTTAGGAAATTTACTAAACTTGTTATAAGGGGCAATAATTAAAATATTAGAAAAAAACGTGAAAATAACGTCAGAAAATTAATGCAAACATTAGGGGGTTTACTTTTCGTATCGATATAATAAGTATCTATGACGAATATTGTTTTAACATAGATATGTCTGCCGACATGTTTATCTCAAACATTCATGCTACGGAGCGTGATACACGCCATATAAACAGTGCTTTCTCTGCGTGACCAATCCCTACAATTGTTATTGTTACAGGCGTTGTTTGTTTTTTGCAGTTTCCATATTTATCGGCTTACTCATGTATGCTTTTGTTGAAAGAAAAACATTAAAACCAGTAAAGAAATAAAGC
Source organism: Tineola bisselliella (assembly GCA_028551675.1). Classification (NCBI taxonomy): domain Eukaryota; kingdom Metazoa; phylum Arthropoda; class Insecta; order Lepidoptera; family Tineidae; genus Tineola; species Tineola bisselliella. The sequence goes on along the minus strand of JAPWLS010001603.1, from coordinate 35,283 downwards.
ATTCCCTCGTGATTAAAGAAAAATATTTTTAAAACCTTTATGCCTGTGGTTATTTACAACCGAACTAATGAATTACGTAACTTTATGCAATTTACGTTTCTAAAGCTTTGCAGCGAATATAAATGCGATAGTAAATAACATAAATAATTTAAACACTTTTAAATTAATGAGAAATCTATAAGAAAAACTTCTACATATCTAACTAGATTTTTCTTTAAGGAAACTCATGAATTTTTCAAAATATAAATTCTCCACGTACCTTAATAAATGTTGGATATGATACTAGAACAAAATATCGAACATGCTGTGCCTAAGGCGTTCCGTTGCTTCGACTGCTCCTGAATACCTACATATTATATATCATATTCGATATTACCTTGTTTATGCTTATTTGTTATTATTATAATATTAACGCATAAAGTGATATAATACATAATATGAATATGTAATATAAGACTACATAATCCACACGTAAATCGTAAACAGATCCTAAAACATATTATTTTTTAAAATTATGATTAAATATGTCACCTGCAACAATTTCATTAGGCTTATGTTATTAGCGTAGCTACAGACGTACATGTCTGTGATTGAATTGGTTGATTAATTTTATTTGCACACTTTTACTTACTTTCATATTTTAAAATATGTCCAATGTGGTTTCACCTCTAGTATATTTAACTCATTGAAAACGCCACACTTGTTTATGAATAAGGATTTAGTTAATCTTGCCCACTAAAAGCATTAGAGTAGTCGTGCATTGAATTGGCAATTCTAAAAACACATTTCTAATTGAAACTAAAATACATTTAGATATTCTCTCCTGAAATAAAGCCACTCTACTATAGATACAAGAATCCAATTACAAAGATTGCTATTTATGTAAAAAGTTTTATCTGCGAGTTTCAATCAAATTAAAATCTCTTCAACATTACCATAACTCTTAGAGTTCAGTTATTGCAAAAATCCTGTACAAAAACAAAGTTAACGTTGAATGCAAATTCACTAGGAGGAGAACTTAAGCAGAGCTGTAAATGTAATTAGATTTTCAACTTTACAAAGACAAGGACGCTCAGGTTGGTAGATTTACTGCTGGCTGACCCACCTCCCACTAGACTGGCGATAAATGAGACGCCCGCCCGTTGCCTCGGGGAAGCGATACTAATTATCCTATAGGTAAGGTTACGTAGCTCGTTCTCGTTTACTAAATTTGATACCTGAATCTAGCTGGAATATACCAGCATGTTCGGTACTCTTGTGCCATGTCAGAATTTGATCCAGACGTGTGATAATTTATGGGGGTAATTTGTTTACGTAAACATTTGTGTGACGGAGACAAATATTTGCAAACTAATAATAGCATTTTGAATGCATTTTATTTGCTTTTTGCATGATAAAGGTATTATAATAATGTGTAAAAATTTCTGAGATTATTCTCAATCTTGATTTAACTAATTTATGACTATAAAAGATTTGAATTTCGCGTAACTACGATGGTTATTTCTATGGACTAATCAAATGCTATAGTAAGTTGGAATTATCAAAATTATTCCAACATTTCCCTATATCTGTCTCGGGCATACTTAGAATTAATAGGGAAAATTTTCTGGTAAATTATAAAGTAGAAATCCATCCGTGAATGGCATCACAGTCGTCACAGTAAGTGATGTTCTGGTTATTATTATCCAAGATCAAGTCGCATCTGGAAAATAGCACTTCAAATGGTTCTTATGCTTATCGAGGTATAAAATATAAATGTTGACAACTTTGTGAATATTCTTTATTTTGTATAAATGTATGTGAATGTGTTTAAATGTTGTAAAGGCGGTATGAAAATGCAAGTTGAAACTGTGGAACTTTATGCAGTTACTTTCGCGTAAATGGATCTAAATAATCTTTTAGACCAGGAAAATATTTTCGTAAGTCTAACATAATACGTAGCCGCAGAGACTGCGGCGCACTGAGCTCGTTACCACATCTAGACAATTTATTAGGATTTACGGGAGACCTACAACGTTTTGAACGATCATTTTAAAAGGCTAACGTACGAGTGCAGTAAGTTTTCGTTACAAGGCTGTGAAAAATTTACTAAAGCAAAATTAATGTGCATTTATATCATACTAGCCGACCAAATGGTATGGATCAGCTCATCCAACGAATTTTGTTAATCCAATTAGTACGACACTAGTTCGCACCTTATATTAGTATTCAAATGTTAGGTATCATATTTTAATTAAAAAACTAAATTTAGTTTTAAGTGTATTTCATAGACAATTTGCATGAACTTTAAAGAAGAGTAAGTAATACTTAGAAAATTTTCATGCATTTTTAGTAGTAAATATTCTGATTCTTCCTAGAAAATGCAACAAAACTACTAAGTACAAAAATTTTGCGGTAAACTTTCGCGAGTTTTCTGAAGAACATGAATATTCACCAGCTGCCTCGGCGTGGTTTCGGGGAACCAGCTTAAATTACAATGGAACTAATGTTCTCTGCTTGAATTAGTCTCATATGAAAATTGATGTCGCTGACAACTCATATAATATTAAAACTTATTTTAGGATTTAGGTATGTATTTGTGCTGCATTAGGTAGAATGAATTTTTCAGCTATATAATAAACATTTTGTAAATTGAAAATAAAACTCTTTATTCTAGAAGATAGAGTTAGAAATTTGTATGTCGTACACGGATGAGATACATTTCGACTATGGCCAGACATTACAATCAAGAGAAGATCGCGACGTGCGTTGGGTATGATATAGCGCGTGCGCATTTTAAACCAGATTGTGTTTGATTATTTAATAGAAAGTTTGTAGTGAACACAATTGGGTTATAGGTGAAACGACCTACAGACTCGCTATACACTAAGCAGGCTGGCGATTAGAACCCTTTCGTCAGATACCAACTATTATATGTGCGTTTATTGGTATATCAGTGTATATGTTTACAAATTATCATAGAACAAAAAGGTGATCGTATGTTTAAAAAAGTTCACATTTAAAAGCAATCGTTAATTTGCTTTATTATAAAATCAGTTTTAAATCATTGACAATTTATATTGAATTACAACTTAACTCGTGCCTTTTCAATTTCAGCTTTTCATATAAAGTAGGCAATAGGCAGAGATAGCAGATTGTATATTTTACTTCATTTTATATTTGCAAACTAAATTTTCCATGCATGTTGAGTGTACAAAAATGCAAATACAATTTGTAATCAATACTTATACATATAACATTTTTAAAAGTCAACTTATCAAACAAATGTTTTTTTAAAATATTATTATTTGCTTGTGAACAAAGTTTGAAATTGAAAAGACGGAAGTAGTTATAACGTAATTATTGCTTCCGAGCCTTTTGCATCATGGTATCGAAGATAGGGTCTCCAATTAACGAGATGCTTATGCTGTTGTTTGCATTTAATTATGTACAACGACATTGTTACGCGGTGAAAAAGTATAATTAAATTAAATGGACAATTTGTATATGTAGCGCATGCTGTTATGCAAACAGATAAATTCAGTACAAAATAGTCCCCAGTAAAGCGGATACAGTCCTCGCATGAAACAAACAGCCGAGGTTTATGCAAATTGGGCTCCTTTGTATTTTGCCGGATTAAAATATAGTGGGAATTAGTTCCGTGTCAGATATCCGGCCAACGGGCCGCTGTTTTTATGGCGCGTAATTTTTTTTCGAAATGTAACTGTAGAATATTTTTCTTAAACAAAACAAACTTGTGTGGTTACCCTAATTCAATTTCTATCGTATCTTGTAGAACATTATTTATTGTCATTGATTTAATTATTCTTTTTATTATTTGTATGATATATAATTAATATTTTGTTTTTAATGTTAGTTTTTTTAAATTAATTTTGTATGTGGTCCCTGAATTTTCACTTTTATTCAAATTTAGCTTGAGATATCTTCCTTAGTACTTCAATATTCACTATATAGATTTTGTATAGATCTCATTAGGCTTCTAGTAAGAAAGACCTGGGTTTTAAGTGTCTTTTTAAGTATAATGTAATAAAAAGCGTCTTATTCAAAGCCACATTCTTTATTTCGCGTCTAATGATGTTGAATGGCACCGAAGCCTCGCATAGAAGGTGGGTCTGTACCCATCATTTTAGAAAAATGGTTTTCCTTTCATCCTCTTTTTACATAAAGAAACCCCTTCGTTATTCAAAGAGACACTCAGTGTCGGCAATTCACTGTCTTTTGAAATTATTTTTATTATTATAAAAATATTCAAATTTTCTTTTTTTGAAAACAATTAAAATCCTAAATCTATTATTACGATTAATTGATTAATAAATAAATAATAAAGTTTATAATACATATATTAATAAATTAAAAGATTTTATGAACTTTAAGTGCTTTTAATATGTTTATTTTGTTTTTAAAATCTGATATTTTAAATGTTTTGGAAGCATCCATAATTATTTAAATAAAGGCAATAGTAAGACGCATTTATGTTTTTTTTTATTTAGTTAAACAGTTGTATTATCGCGAATAACATTAAAATATACTTACACTCAAAAATAATTTGAATAATTATTATTAATTTTCGTTGGCAATCTATTCGTAAAATAACTACCAATTGCAATGGACCTATGAGACTCATTCAAGCGTGAAAAAGGTTCATAAGATTCCCTCTTAATGACCGTAAAATATTACTTGGAAAAAGTCTCCCTTATAAAATGTTGATGCTGTTAACATAATGGCGTGAAAATAATTTAAATGTCTAATAAAATTAAAGAGACTCTACTCCATAATATTTTCAGAAAGTTTTCATAATACGATTACTTGACGATTAATCTAATTTTTTATACTTATTAATATATTAATTTTCTTTACGCTCTATACTTTATGATGTAACTAGCAGCCGAACACCGATATTGTCACTACCCCAGTCCTTGCTATCACGGACAGCTTTAGTTTAAAAAACTTTTAAAGGGATTGTAGTTTTATATTTACCTTAGGTACCGGTAAAGTCGTATGACTTTGGCCCAATATTCGACAACATTTTTATTTTCGTTTCATATTTCCGACAATTTCAACTATATGTTTATTTAAATAATTTTGGCACATTATTGGGGATACAAGGAAGCTGTATATATAAAAAAAAAATATAAGTTACATATAAGTTTTCATATATATATTTTTTGTCAAACTTTGGGCCAAAGTCTTACTTAAGACCGGGTGACTTTGGCCCACTCCTTTTTTTTGTATATTTATCGTAAGTTTCTTTAACGTAGGGACAAAGTAATTATGCAAAGGGCAAGGAAAATAATTTTACATCTAATAAATCAACTTTTCTTTATTTTGCTGGTACAATTTTCATACAACTAAGTAAAGCACAGCATGACTTGCAAGAATTAATATATTTCGGAAATAAGTAACAAAACAATGAAAACTCTAGATAAATCAACCTACTCTTTATCAATATCAGAATCGAGATCAAACATTCGCATAAATTATCAGTTAAATTGCCATTTAAATCTTCGCCAATTCATTTTTCATCTAATTCTGGGATTGAAAAGCAGCCTCTTTTTTTTCGAACGTCGATGCGTTGATTTTTTGGATCACATCTTCCCAGCGGTATAGTTGTTCGTCTTTCAAACTTAGCCATCGCCAAAATTTGACCCCCCTTTTAATTACACCCACTATAAACCCCTCTTCAATTTTTCTGCCGAATAATCACCGTAGTAGCGGCTTCCAGGTCGCCTCTTGTATCGTGATGGCATAGTAGATACGTTCTTGGTGATCTTTGTGAAAAATAAACAAAAACATAAGATGAAAACAATAGGTTATATGGCCAAGTATGGACTTTTGCTCGTGGGCCAAAGTCAAACCAAATTTGCTTAATAGTTGTTGAATATTTCTTTTTCGCAATGTCATTAAAACAAGATATCTCTTTTTAGAAATTATACAACGTACTTGATTACTAACATATTTAACACACTTTTAAACACAAATTAAAACTTAAACTCACCTTAAAATAACATTTTATTGAGGAAGTTTGCATTGTAGTATTTTAGCGAAAACTTAACTTGTTAAATCAAGCTACAGTAACCAATCAGAGCAAAGTCCGGCAGTACTAAACACTGTTGTACACACAGTGTTACAGTGCCAGCTAATGATTATCAAGTGTACTTTTACGCCAAAGACTCTGAGAATGGTGTGGCAGGAAGTTGAAACTTTTTCCAACTTTGGGCCAAAGTCACCCCTTAGGGCCAAAGTCATACGACTTTACCAATAAGATGGCAATGCCAGTATACAGCAGCTAAATCAAACTGATAGTTATTAAATTAATGTATTTGTATTGGCGAGTAAAAGCGCTCTATTGGAGCCCAATTACTAAAAATAAATAAATAATAAAAAGTAGATATATATGTAAACCTTGCTTATGCACATTGAATTAAATACATTTAAGAATAAGAATGAAAATTGTTACGCTGAAAAGATTGATGCAGCAGAAAGATATAAAGAAAGATATATAAATAATAATTCTATTTAATTTATTTTTTTATTTATCGATATTTTAATAACCCTACAATATTTAACTGTATGATTTAGAATTAATTTATCTATTGGTGAAAAGAAGCAGATTCGATGGGTTACATCATAATAAATATCGAAATAATCTTTATGTATTTGTTGGTTATTGCTAAGCATACATAAATAATTTAAATCAAGATATTTGGAAGAAAGCCAACTGAACAGTGGCCAAAGACCCCTTCTTCTCGTTTGCAGTGATTGTCCACTTTACTCGGTTTCAAACAAACAAGCGTTTGCGAATTGAATTTCAAAAACTCTTCAGATGAGTCTTGCATGAAGACGTATTATACATTTCTTGTAATGAACAACTGTTTTGCAGATATGCACTAAATTGTTTATTCGCCTTTCTTAAAAAGTCTTTCTGAAACTCGTTATTAAAATGCACATTATGCTATTTTAAAATTGCTTCAACGACGTCGTATTTGTTGAAGAAAGCACAAAATTGTCAGTAACAAGATGTTGTAATTTGAAAGGGAACTACTTTCCGGGGAGCCATTTTCTGTTGAAAAATCTGAATAAAAATACAAGAGAGATTCGTTAATGACCGTAATGCATTATGCACATTCTTATAGAGAAAAACATTTTGAAATTAGTCCTCTACTTATTTACAAATACATTCATATGATATTTAGTTTTTATTCTTATTTTTACAGTATCCTAACATGTGACTCGACATATGTTAGTTAACACTTCATGTGAAGCAGTGATACTACTACTGGCTTGTAGTCTGAATAAATTTTAAAATATTTTATATGACAATATAAAATGTTACCATTTGTGGTTAATCGTAATCGTGTGTTAAATGTGAGAGAATAGCGAAGAATTACTTGCAAAACAAAGCTTGCAAAGGTCGAAACCAGAATTCAACGAAGCTTCTAAAAAGTCAATGTAGATCTCGTAAATATGGGCCGTTACCCCAATTTTGTTTTAGGGTGAACAGCCGAATCAGAGACGACGCGGCGCTTTAGCCTCGTTTAGTGGTGCCGCGACGTCTGTAAATATTTCTTGTAGACAATATATGTAAGATATTCATAATAAATTTCCAAAAATACATCAAAGAAACACACATCTTTCGAGCAATGTCTTTGTTGTCTTGTTGGTTATGTCAGTATTTAAGTTAAAATTATGCGCCTTTCATCGTCATTGCTTTTTAATAATAATAATATTAATAAATTCTTTATTGTACCAAAATATATAAATAAAATAATAAAATAAATACAAAATTATACACAAATAATTTAGATAATAATTAAATAAAAAAGTAATTACACTAATAAATATAATATAATAATATTGATATACTAAATAATTATGTCAGAGGTTCTTGTTATTCTGTTTATGTAGGAAGTGCTTGTGGAGATTGTTTTAGGATTTTTTACTATAATAATTTATCTTAAATTGACGCAGAAATTGTTTAAAAAGTAAACCATTATTACCTACATTTACAATATAAAGCAACTTACTTTCCTCATTATGAATGCTGTGAGGCTGAAGTTTTATGTGACGCAACAGCCAAAGTTGTAGACAGTGATAGCGCTCAAACTATGTGTTAGGAACTCCCTACCAAGTATCATCATATATCAAGGACTTAAAAAGATTGAATTAAACTTCGTCGAAGGGGAACTCGCATTTTTCCGCAAAATCCAAACAACAGAACACGCTGTTAGTGTCCGTGACGAGCGTGAATGAATGGTGGAACATTTTTCTAGCTAACGCAGGCGTCTCAGTCACAATAAAACATTCATGAATTCGGAAACATGGTGTGCGCTGTCGTGGAAAGCACTTTTTAGATATAGCCACTTTTCTCCCCTTACTTTGCCCGTGAAACCATTTAAGAGGCTCAAATTTAAACTGTATTTATTATAAAGGGATTTATATTGAAGCCTTAGCCAACAATAGTTTCCTTTTTATTAAAATATATATACGTTTTGGCAAAAAACATAGGTGCATGCTATACTTCTTTTCTTGCTATAGATTATAGCCATATAATTATAAATACATATGCGCGAACATTGTTTATAAAAAATAGGAAATTATAAAACAAAATTCATTTTCCATTACATTAACCCCTGAAAATCAATTGTCGTTAACACTTCACTTGCAATAAATTGTTATTAAGCCGAGTTGAGAGAACATAGATTTTGTAGCTTCACGTCGGAGGGTTAGTCGCACCCTCCTCACTCGCCGCTCGCCGGAAGTGTGGCGAACTATGCGTGGCTCGCGGGGGAGGAATGCCGGCAATTTCGCAAAAGCTTACCGAATAAGACATTAGACGGGATAAGTGTGAAATCAAATAAATTGGATGTTCACGCAAAACTTAGCATGTGTCGTAATCTTATAAGTGGCTCCTAACAATTTGGCATTATTAATCTAAACTAAATGAACTATTATAAATAAATAGATAGATAAATGAACATTTATCTATAATATCCTATTGTATATAGGTACCTATATTATAATCTAACAAACAATTGACATGCGACATCATACGCGGGAATATGTATTATTAACAAACATTGTTATTATTATCCTGGCACATTATTTCAATCAATCACAGATAGCAGAAATCCATTATTTAATCTTATAATGTTAAAACATCACTTAGTATTTGTGTTTTATTTCTATTTATTGTTGTGAATACTCGAATATATCCTGAAGGTTTTGCTCATGTAGCAGGCTACATACTGCTGTCCATGTTAGAGGTATATATTTTCCTACTTCAGTCTACATACTTGTAGTGATCACCTCAGTACCTTTATATTGATAGTTGAAAAAGAAAATAAAAAAGAATATAAATTTGATTATATTATTTCAAAAACCTACACAAGCTATAGATGTGCACTTATGAATTTGATACTTGATTTTCTTTTTATTAATAAAGAAACTCATTAAATAGTTATTTTTGGACAAATTCTATTTCTACATCTGCATTGAATTTTATTGTACGCTTTTTAAACGTTAGTCGGGATTACAAATAAGGATTGAGGTTTGTAGCGTTGCATTGCTTGCTTTGTTCGAAAAAGACGATAGCGCAAAAACTGAATGTATTCTTAATTCAATTTCATTTGTATTAAGTTTTTATTTTTTAAATGGTATTACAGTTATTACTTATGGTTATATTATCTGCACAATTTCTTTAATTTAGAACTGTTTATTTATTGTAATTTTAAATGTTCTTTTTGTTTATCATAGTCATCACGAAGATCACGTTTCCTCCAAAGAAATGTTCGCAGGCAGCAGTCATCTACTTCTAAGCTGATCCCAAAACGCGACTATACCGATATCACAATTGTAATTGGTGGTGTTACCCCAGGACAATAGAATATAACTATCATCAGTCCAGTAGTGATGTCTAACATTGTCCGAAACATGTTTTAATTAATTCATGCGTCTTGCTCAGGGACTTAAATAAACATTATATTATTTTAATCTTTAAAATTAGTAGTAGGTAATCAATTCGAAACGATGCATTACACCAATAAAATAAACTCGATAGTAACTCATCTTCAATAATTATTTTTTAAAATGAATAAAAATTTATTATTTCGGCCAAAATGTTTAGAGTGAAGATTTATGCTTTCTGATCCATCTGCCTTGCTTTTGCATAATATTGTGGATAGACTTGGAAATAATAAAAGCAGAGAGACAAGGTTTCCGCTTGCTCCAGCCGAGGGAGACGACGAAATTGAGTACGGGACATTTTTATTTTCCATTTTGATTAAAGCTTGATACATACATAGAGGATTGTTGGTATTGTCCTTCTTAATGCTCTATTTGTAAGTGAATATACCTACGTATTGATTAAAATTAGAAACAAACAGTTACAAAATAAAAAAAAGACATGTGAAATATTTATTTAACAAAAATATCTTACCTATTTACTTTAATAATATATTCGTATTTTGTAATAGCTCTCTAGTGAAATAGGTCTTAAATTAATGTAGTCTAATTATTTATTTGTATAAAAATAATTTAATAATTCAAACAATAGGTATTTAATCTGTTCCAAAATAATTCCGTTACAATTTATTATTAAAACAACCTTTTACATTTGCATTTACAATAAAAAATTAAAGATACAGACCAAATGAAATCTCCAAGACAAATATAACCGAAATAGGTTTTAGCAAAGAAAGATTCTCTCGGGCAGCAGAGCGGGCCGAAGAACCAATTTCAGTGCCGTAGCAGAACGTTTTGTTGGAAATAGCTTTCCTTCAATCTGCATTTTCTTGCTGATTTACCAAGTTTCATAGAGACGCAAAAGTTCCAATGAGACGCCAGTCTTGCGAACACAAATTCAAAGAGCCAACTACCTATATTAAAATATTGACATTCAAATTCATAACAAAATAAAATCTCATTAAATTAATTTAACATTACATCTCTCATTATGGTAATTTAAAAACAGCCCTACAATAGAGATAAAAAATATTTTTCAAACTACAATTTTGTGTAGCTTACTATCACGTTTATTTCGATGATATTTAATCCAAAGCTTTACAACCAGCGTAGCTGCGCTGAGACTACTCGTTGGTTGTAAAATGCATGTTTTATTGCATTATAGACGCATCTCATAGTAATTGAATAAAACACGTCCATTGCTCTGGAAAACAACATTAAAGAGTTGACTAGGGAGCTCGTAACAGGCATCGTTATCCTACATTTCAGGGTGAACAAACTGCAACATCTACTTCACAAGACAAGTGACATTATAAAAATATATTTTTGAACTTTAAACCACACCAATAGAAGTCAAAATGAATTAAATTTAATGTTTAAAATAAATTGTGTGTTAGCATGCGTCGCGACGCCTTGGAGCCACTCTTGGTCACTAACATTGTTATAACACAAACATGAAAGTTCATGAAGGATTTCAAGTCTCATTGAAAGATGAGCAAATTTTTTACTCCTTACTCGTTCTTTTTTATATATCTATTTAACAATAGTCGTTTTAGTCTATTTGTATATTGTATATAGTAATTATTATGTTCTATACATACATCTTCTATAGGTACTTTAGTTGTCAAGGCAGCTTTCTTACTAAAATGCCACTGATTATCTTGTAAATTCTTATAATTTTTACTACTAAACGTACAAAATGTATCTATGTAGTGTACATAAATACAAAACAATCATAGAGAAGAAATAAACGTGTGTTGTTCTGTTGTTTATTCTTTGACAAGAGCAACTTGAGCGCAGAGAGGGACACTTAAGAGGAACATTATCACGATACACAGAGCTTCAGTAAACAGTCTCATACTGCAGACAGTTGATATCATGCGACCGCTTAATGACGATGCACTTACGTAAGGGAGATCCGCAATGGAAATGCTGCTTATTTAAAATTTAATAAGTCTGTCGTTTTATGTCCTATAATTAGTGTACTATTAAAACTATTCGCCAAGGTATTTCTAATTAGACTTTTTTGTCGTATGATTTTTTGATATGCTGATTATAAAACTTAAGTCCTTTTTAAAGCAATAATTTTAAATAATCTTACTGCGACCGCGGTGGCTATAAAACTATAGAAATGTATGCGACAGTAAGGCATATAAAGTATTTAAAATAAAGTGTTCATTATCAAAAGCGTTTATTAGTTCAGACTTGTAATTACACTTTAGCGATTGAGGTATCATAATAATGGCGTTGTTAGGTATTATTATGTCATTTAGAAACAGTATTAATGACATCGATAATTAACTTCGAACGACTGCTATTTGATACTCTATAATATTATGACATACATTACTTTGTACTCACTTTAAAATTTAACATTACCACAATAGTAACAAGCAGTGAACTGGAAAATAGGATTGAACATCGACCAACCTCGGTCGCGTTCACATACAGGGAACGCTTCCGACAATACAATATATCATTGTCTACCAAGTTGAAAGGAAAATGTATAGGAAAATTTCTAGCTGGTAATAAAAGAAAGTGGTGAATGGCTAGAACGATTGTGGCTCGTGCGATATAATAAAATAATGTTCTATTCATATAAAATATTTTCAAGTACCTATGTCCGTTCGTGTTTTACCTAAAATATTCCTAGTTTAGAATCGGTAACGCAGTTCTAACTTAAACTAAACACAATAGTAAGCTACAGAGATATCACTGTTACTTTGCACTGTAAAACAACCTAAGATGACCTTTGGTACTTTAAATACCCTCAAAAAGTGATTTGGGCCACTAAGTCCAAAAAGCCTTCTAGGATTGTTATTGTGAATTGCATCTTATTATTCAATTAATTTTTATATTTACTCCATCTTATACTGAAATTTAGTGAATACATTAATTACTTCATGAGATTTCGCCTTATAATGAAAAAGACGTTAAATTATCAGCTCTTAGTTATAGATTTTTTATGCGTGGACGGTAGATAATTTTATTGTATGGTCAGCATATTTATTCGAGGTGTACCATAAATTCTATGATTTATTTTTAAAGGCTCAGGTTTTTACAAATGTGTAATATACTTATAAACAAACGTAGTTTATAATTAATAAGTAACCAAGTGGTTATACACCGTAAATCTAAAAAAAATAACTGGACGAATACAAATGTAACTTTGTTCAGTACTTATAATACATTTATTGAAACATTCACAACAAGCAGTTAACAAACTTACACAATTTAGTGACTAAATATATAAGAGATGAATTAAGTTAAGTTTTATAACCTAATAGTTGTATACAACATACTATATATCGGATGAAAATTATACATTAAAAACGATATTATTAAATAACTGTTATACGAATGCTAGTCTCTTGTTTACAAATTTCGAACACTACGAAAATGCCAATATATGTACTAAACAATGTACATGTATACTAATTCACTCAGTGCAGTAACAAAATAGAAAATATTTTAGTATATCGTAAGAACTTGGGCAAGATATATTATTATAGTTGTATAAAAACAATGTACTCAACATTGTACGTCTCGTGCCAAGTTAGTGAGGTTTTGAAATATTGAAGACTATCATGTTAGTATGGATTGCGATTGACCCAGATATTTTATATCGTAATTTAAAAAGTTGTATAATTCATTTGTGCATTGCTTTGTGATAAAGTTTCATGTTCTTAATAAAGTTTAATGTTCATCAGTTGATTTATTTGTAATCTATTCTATACGTTGTGGATGCACAATTTAAAAATGTATGTAATAAGTTTCTGAACTTTTATAAGTACAAATAAAATTTAAGCACGCTTGGTAAAAGTAATTCTATTGTTCTGATGATCCTTCGCGACGTATAAAAATGTCTATTTGTTTTGCGTCATAAACCAAGCTCGGATGAAAAAACGCCAATTTGTCGCGAGTAGTCTTTGCTAGATGGTATTGTTCTTTATTTCTTTGCCTTATTTTATTATATCTTTATTTGGAGCGGCCGTAAAGGCTAGCGAGACGGCTTGTCTGCCGGTTCCCGGATTTTCTCGCCCTTGTTTATCTCGTTCGGGGTGAAAAGCGCGGCCACCACCATCGCGCCCGCCCGCGCCAGTGCCTCTGTGAACCGCCCAGAGATGGGACGCTCGCGCGCGGCCTTCACTCATGCTTACGATAGCTTTCGCGCTATAAACCTTTCACTTAGTCACGTGTTTTGACAACAGAATTAAATACGTTAAATGTAAATATAAACATTATATGCAAAATGACATTTTTTGTACGTTTTTATTGTGTAACATGTATAGCTTTATTGAGTATTTGCTGCAGCTCCACCGGTAAGTCGAACACAATTAGCATATTTATTGCGCTTGCAATAACTTTTACAATCAAAAATAGAAATTGTTTCATTGCTGTATAAAGTTGACAAAAGTAACATCATTATTAAGTTATAAATTTTATTCTTCTCTTGGATATCCATTTTATTATGATATAATTTGTTATCATACTGTCTAAATGTATCCAATGAAATGTTCTATAATTTATTTTAAAATAATTAAATAGTTTCAAAAACTAAAAAAACACGCGCGCTAGCTTTTTCTCTTTTACTCCACTACACACTACACAATAATGGGAAACTGTTATTAAATTATTGCATTGTCATCGATCCTTAATACGTATGCAAAGATTTAAATTAATCAGACTTCTGGAAATTGGTGAAAATTATGCTCAAAGATTCCGTTACATATATACATACATACAACCCAAGCTAATAAAAGCGTGTTAAAAAATATATATAATTTTTTGATATATGTAAAAATTGACAATAATATGGATGCTGTATGGGTTATGTTGTTTGTGTATGGGTTAAAAAAATAATAGATTTTCGTTAGCTTTATAAATTATACATAATAAAATATATTTTTGAAATTCCATCCATATTTTCATTAACATTCCATAAATAGATATCAATTTTAAATTATTGAATTATTAATTTACGTAATTACTAACTCTTAAAATGTTATATTAATGTACTACATCATGACATCTTTATATATCTGAATAAGTAATTTATTACTAAACATGTCGATTGAAATAATTAATACGATCTATGAAATAATTATAGCTACATATTATAGGTATGTATCAAATTTCATAGACGATTGATTGACGGTTATTAACAATTTATATTGAAACTATGTATTTTCAAATTTAAACAACTATTATTGTTTCCTCGTCTATTATTATTAAATATGTATTATTTTATACTGATTTATATTATATGACTTTATTAAAATATTTTAACTCAGACATGTTATTGAATTATTTTTTAAATGTTAAAATAGGATAGCCACAGATTGATGTTATAATTTCTGAAGCCTTTAATATATGTGTTGAAGTGACCAAGTCCCCTTTTCGTAATCCCACTTGGTGTCTCATAGCGTTTTAATAGCGCATTTTGGTTACTTTGGTGATATCAAAAGTTAGAGTTATTAAATTACAAATAAAATTTTTACGCACTAATGTTGTAAAATCGAATCAATTAAATGTGCGATGATGATTTTGTGATCATTTATTTAAAAATTAATTACAATTTTCGTATTTATGCATATTTGTTTTTATATATTTGAACGTAAACATCTTTAAATTGGTTTTGAGATTGCGAAACTTTTATCATAAATTAGTCCAACGTAATGGCCAGTCGTGTTTAAATAATTAAAAATTATCTCTCCTGCAGTAAATTACGATCTTTGTATTATTATCTTTTTTCGTTAAATTACTAACAATTTTGTTTACAAGGGACATTATGAAATTGTTTTAAAACAATTTGTAATTAAGGAGATTAGAGAACAAGCTTAGTTAGATAGAAATCACTTAAGTATTTAAGAGAAAGTTGGAAAGTCGCTCTAAATATATTAGAAAAAAATCTTAACTATACCCTTTAACAAGAAAACTTAACATATTAAACTATACTTAAAATCACTGCACTAAGAGATACAAATATTGTTAATTGAAGCGTATCGCAACTTTACATTATTGTATTCGAGCGAAAATACTCACTCTGAAATTTAATAAAACGAAGCTTCGATGAATTTCGAGGGCCTTTTCTACTTAGAACTGTATTTATGAACTTTCATTTCTGCTTGAATATCGCATTCGTAATTATGATCAAACGAAAAACGAAACTTTATAAGCCCTGAATAGGCCCTCAGAATTCAGAAATGTTTGTACGAATTTTATTTTAAAACGCAACGCGTTTTGTTTGCGAGAATTGTATAAAATAATATAAATAAATGACTTGGAAATCTTATATAATTAAGAGTTGTCGAAACCTAAACCTAAAGATATTAAATCCAATACTAAACAAAGGTCCTTTGTTATTTCAGTTTGATTTCAAGAAATTGTCAATGAGACTGTCTTTGATGCTTAAGTTAAATGAAATATTTCATCATTTTTTATGCCTACAAATAGATCCCTAATTTTCCCTATTGATATTTGATTATTAATGATAAGGGATATTATCTAATCATATTTTTGTTTTATTTTTTATTTTAAGAATTTGTGTCTAAGACATTGTCAGCGTTGCCAAGCCAAGAGTGGCCAACGACAATCTAAGATAACGAAATAGAAATATTATCTTTATACTACTTCAATGTTTTCTCGGAAAACAACTATACTAGAGGGAGTGAATGCAGAGTCCGAGTACAATTTGTTATCTACACTTGCCAAGGTCTCTTATCAAGCAAATAAATATTGCTTATTTAACTTGAACTGTTTTTAACATACAGATATATAAATATAGAGACGCACTACTTATGACACAATATGACGGGTGGTGGTTTCAAGACATTTGACAGTAACAGTTTCGGTGTTACCGATAGCTTTAAAAATTACTCTAATATTTTTAAAATAACGTTTTTATTATCAATATTCCCTCTAATTTTTAAAATATTATTTCTTTATTTACTGTTATTTAAACAATACATATCCTACAAACTTAAACCAGTTAATTTTTACATGCGTTAGAGTCTGCGAATCGCACGTTTTTACCATACATTCGCTCACTTTATCCCTGCTGATAGTACCTAAGCCATGATCGAGTCCGTCATACATTTGGAGTGTAATTGCCAATATATTATACATCATCGTATGTATATATCATTTGTTTTTAAACTATATTATCAGCAAATGTATAACGTTTGTATCAAAAACACGCTTATATTATTGTAAATAATAATCATAAAGTACAATACTCGTAAGAACTAAAGAAAGGCGCTCAATACGAGTAGTTATGGGTCGCTTCTCCAAATAACTTTGTCAATTTATTCAGAGGGTCCAAACAAACACTCGCCCTAAATTCGATGACTTAAGTCGTGTCAAAATTGTGGTAACCAGATTATTGTCTATACAAAGGACATTTCAGCATTTACACAATTATTTTAACTTTGATTAATAATAACTTAATGCTTTGTTTATTATATATTTATGTATTTATACTAGGATAACTTGTATCAAAGTCATTTATGACTTCAAACCCATGAGTTAAAAGTATGAAAGATTAAAAGATTATCTATTTTGCATCTCCGTACATTTTTTATACAAACGATGTCATGCAATCTATTATACAATATTGCCGCGCGATGGAAAACTCGCTTAATGACGTGTTCATCTGTACTTAGTCAAAATATGTAAGACACATTTCTCGCATTGTTAGTCATCGGCATGTTAAATTAAAAAATATATATATGTATATTGTATAATATGCATGTATACAAAAATAAATTACAAATAAATTGTTTTACATACACATACAATGGCCAAGGACATCACAAACAAATAGCGCCCAGTCTCAATCAAATATTTACTTTTTAAATAAAGATATTTTACTATTTCTATGTTAATAAATATTTACTTCGGTTCGGAATTGAGCCCAGGACATCTGTGTAGTGGTAGCCACTCATGAGGGTATCGTTATCAATTGTTTAATAGTTTTTCTGAAAAAAAAAGTACATATCACTAAATTTCCCGAAAATATTTCATGTTATAAGATATCCCTGTTTAGATATCAAACAAGATGGTTACTTAATCCGTAACTCGGTTAACAAGGGAAAGAATCACAATAAAAATGGACGAGAAGACTTAAGACCGTGACGCATCGACGGATATCCTTGTAGATCCCCCAAAGACACGACAGTTATGGATGTTTTCACTGAATTCTAATAAATATTTTCCATGACTCAGCTGTGCTTCTTTATTCTTAACTTTGTTTTTTACTTGCTTAGATAAAATCTATTATTTCAATTATGAACCCTATTTTTGTACGATTAATGGAATCTGATTAACATGAAAAAATAATTATTCTATAATTAAATTTGAAACAATGAATTGTAAAATAAGATAACGCTATCATGTTTAAAATAGTAAACATTAGTAATGTAATAAAATGTGTAAACAACAAAGCAACAATAAAATTCGTTGAACGAAAATTCCAAACTTAATAGTTATTTTGTAAACTAGTAACTACAAAACCGAAAACAAAGGCAAAACGGTATAAATTTTACCCCAAAACAAATCGATGTTCACTCTATCCGCCCAACAAATTCATTCACAAAGCTAAATTCGGTGGAATCGTTGAGAATTCAATTCTGTTATAGCAAAGTTTGCGATTAGGGTCCTCTGGTAGGCATGTTTACCTACTTATGGCACGAGGGTCAGGCGGCGTTCTCACTTGTGGCCGTTCGCCGTACGTCATTCTTCATACATTCAACTACGAAAATAATTAATACATTTAGCGAAGGGTTTAATTGTCATTAAAGTATATTTAAAAAACATCTATGCCGCATACTAGTTTGTCATGTTAAGGTTCCAAATTCAGAACTAGGTTGAAACAAATATTCTATTATTAACATTTATTTAGAAATGATACTAATAAAAAAAGGATCTCCTGTTGACCCTATAGTACAGAAAAGCCTAGTTTTGGGTGAAAGCATTGTTTTTTTTTAAAATTTTATTTTGTTTATATTTATTTTGCGTTCACATAGTTGTAATATTCACTAACTTATGGTATGTTTAGATTGAGTAACGTAACAAGTTATAATATTTATGTTATAAATCATGTAACAAAATTATACTATAGTGTTGGCAAGTCATTTATAACATGTACAGTAATTACCTGTTAAACGTAATGCAAATTACTAAAAACTAAATTAAGTTCGCACAACAAATAAAATTATTTGGATTTTAGGATGCCACATCCATCACTTGGTTTATGAGCTATTTTTAGAGTTTCAATATTCGTAGGGTAACATCGATAATGGAACAATCCTGTCACGTTGGCTGTAGAGTGCCGCTGTCATCACAAGGCGTAATGGTTGTACTCTCTTGCATGACTTGGATAAAACCACGATACACTTAATGTATCACGATGGAGTTTAACAGTTAAAATCGTTACTTTTATTATGAGTTGTCGACAAAATAACTTTACACATAATTATTACTATTAGCTACTTAGTTAAAAATCTATTTTAGATTCCATTATGTTAGGAGATTACTTTATGAATTTTTCAATTAATTTTCGTATATTTTATTTATCAAAGTATTTTATTCTTGTAGGTATTCGGCAATTAATTATGATCTAATATAGGAATTATAAATTTTTTTTTTTTATATATAGGTACCTACTTGAAATTAGGTCGTAAGAGAATAAAATTATGATGAATTTTCAAAATAATTCGCGACTAATGAATAATATTAATGTATCGGTTGAATGGTGGTAAATTTGCATTTAAATTAGTAATTGATAATTATTTCAATTAGGGATAGCACGTGCTTTAATTAAAAATTGTAAACATAAAATGATATTAACATTAATTACCCCCAGTTATATATTCAACTATCAATTTTTATAATTAACAAATGTAGTTAGTATTTGAGAAACAGAGTAGTTAACAAAAATGTTTATTGTTTTAGGTCGCGAATTAACTTCGGCAGGGCAAAATGTCGTGTCCGTTGCACCCATCGAAGTCACAGATGGTAAGAATAGATAGCGTGTTATGTTTAATATAAAGCTTAGAGATTTGGAATACCTATAACTAAAATATTTTTGTAATAATTTTGATTAAGCTTCATAACAATTTTACCTGAAACATTTTTTCTTAGTGTATAAGTTTCTAAATACAAGTTACTTTCTACGAAAGCAATTTAATTATAATAACGGGCTATTAAATACAGATCAACATGTGTGTATTTTTCCATCATTTTAAAAGAAAAATACTAAGGTCGCTGCTGGCTGGTAACCCAATACGATTTAAGTCAGGCGATAAACTAAGTTTAGTGAATTAATCTAAAACTATGCCTATAGGTACCGAAGTCGCTTTTTGAGGTATAAATTACAGTCTAAGGTCGCCTTATAATGAAGAATTATCATAATTTAATTTTAATTGTCTGATAAAAACTGTGTAGATATTTTAGTGACTCATAAGTTAATAAATTTAACATAACAATTTTTAAACTTAATTATCGAATATATTTTCTTACAATATAATCATACTACCAATTAGAATAAAACATGATTCTATTAAGTAGTTTATTATTTTATCAAAGTTAATGTAATTGTGCTCGGAATTATAATTAAGTTTATAGGCTATCGAATTAATATTAAATTAGTACTATTGCGGTACGGTTAGGGCAGGTATTTGTCGTCTTTGGCGAGACATAAATCACGCGCCCCCGCCCTTGAACAAGCTAGACGGGCTGTGGCGGCAGAATCTTTCATTCGACGACCTTGTTTGTTCTGAAACCTCTCTATATTCTGTTTTATTCAGACTGCTGAAACAAAGCGATATTTTGTTTGTTTCATTGTTACGTGATAATTTACTACAGAGCGACTGGAAACATAGACACAGAGACACTCAATTGAGTATCCTTAATTGATCGATTCTCTAAAAAGTGTCTCTCCTCACCAATGAAACTTCGTTAAATATACTTCGGTCTCAGAATGCTTGTAACACTATGAGTAAAAATCTTACATTGCGCAGGTGGAGGCCGGTTACAAGTTCATTAAGAGTATTTTAAACTAAAAAAGAAATCAAATAAGTGTATAATATTTTATATGTATTTATATATTTTGACAACCGCAAATATACGAATAAAAGTCAGAATCATCATTACGTTAAGTCAACCCAATCTGAAATAAATAAATTTTAAAGTCACCATTACTAATACACCCTTTTAATTTAGTTTAGTATTTAAAAAAAGTTAATTCAACCAATTCGTGTCTAATAAAAATATAACTTAAATAAGTATTTTGTTACAGAATCAATGTACCCGAAATTCGCGGAACCAATTCCAAATGTGACTGTAACAGTTGGCAGAGATGCTCTATTAGCATGTGTCGTAGAAAATTTAAGAGGTTTTAAGGTGAGGCATGAAGAATTATGTAGTAATCTCTTACTAATTATTATTACAGAAATGTGACTGAGGTTTTGTTTTCTTTTTCAATTTCTAAAAGATTACCATTTTCAGGTTGCATGGGTGAGAATGGACACACAAACGATTCTTAGTATCCATCATAACATTATAACACAGAACCCACGTATTAGTCTCTCTTACAACGATCATCGTTCATGGTATCTGCATATAAAGAATGTGCAAGAAGTAGACAGGGGATGGTATATGTGTCAAGTTAATACAGATCCTATGAGGTCTAGACAGGGATATTTACAAGTTGTTGGTAAGTGTGGGTGTAAATACTAGGTTCCCAACTAGGTGAGTTTCAAAGTGCATGTTTAATGCCACACTTTAGTAGCAAAGGCTCAAACAATCCACAACCATTTCCTGTAGGCTATCTAAGTAAATGTTTTCTGAATGTTAAGAAACCTCCCGCACCCCGCATGCGTTCCATAACTCCCAATGTAAATGCGAAATGAAGGTAATTAAGGTGAAAATATAAAATAATATTTTCATTTATTCAATGCGTGTAATTTTTAAGGCTATATTATTCAGTGAAACAATTAATTTAATTACAGTAATACAACTCAGTGGTAAAAACCTGTGAATATTTTCCTTCGACTTAATTACAGTTTATAAATTATATATTCAAAAGTATATATTGCTAGTATAAAAGTTTGTTGGTGATTTTTTTAGTGCCACCGTCAATTATTGACAATATGACGTCAACTGATATGGTGGTCCGAGAGGGGTCTGATATAACATTAGTTTGTCGAGCTACCGGGTATCCAGACCCTTACGTAATGTGGAGAAGGGAAGACGGACAAGATTTTAATTATAATGGAGAATCAGGTAAGAAAGTAGGCATATGACCACATTTGTCTACATGCCCTGATGAATAAGTAGTAATAAATCAGCTATTTCTTTTTTAACAGTAAGTGTTGTCGATGGAGAAACATTGACAATAACTAAAGTATCGCGGCTTCATATGGGAGCGTATCTTTGTATCGCTTCCAATGGTGTACCGCCGTCCATTAGCAAGAGAGTTATGCTTATGGTTCAATGTAAGTACTTTTAATTAACATTTCTAATTCGTTATATAGAGAGCCTGTCTTACTTTAAATGTATTTTTATCTATTTCATTACTTGTACTTGTTTATATTTCTCAACTTACAATATTTGAATCGTGTCTTGAATTCTAATAGATAAATTAAAGTAAATCCAAAAAGAAATATAGTACGTGTTAATAATTAAGTCATATATAGAAGCCGATATTAATCAACTTGTATATTGAAATAAAAAAATAACACATATAACAATATCTAAGTACGATGTTATAAACTATATATTCAATTTTTTTTACTATATTCTATCAATTATATTTAAATAGAGAGATTCATACATATATCTAATCAATCACGTTTTTATAGTTCCCCCAATGTTGTCGATCCCAAACCAATTGGAAGGAGCATTCATAGGGCAAGATGTAACACTGGAGTGTCATACAGAAGCTTACCCTTCTTCCATCAACTATTGGACCACAGATAGGGGAGATATGATCATTTCCGGTGAGATTATTTTGAGCAAAATATTTTTCAGATCAATGTTATATTACATATAGGTATATAATTAATAGTATAAATTATTATTAATTTTAAGAATCTACTTAAGATATAGGTATTTAAGAAATTAATACGAAATACCTAAGTACTATTTATACTTGTTAGTTTTTATGAATTAGCTAAAATTAATTAGTCCTTTAACAACAAAGTTGCTGTTTATAGGCTTTATCTTAATTTGCTTCTAACTTAATTACGCCTAAACGCCTGAACTGAAAAAAGGCCTAGTTGTTTATATATTATTATGCTCAAGCTTAACTGTCAAACGACGAATACTTACAATAAAGAAAAATCGGTACATTTAATGCTGTAAATAAAAAATCTTTTTCCTAAAATGATTGATAACAAATATAATGTAGCTATTGTCTCGGCGTACGTTGTTATTTTCCATACATACGCCCATCATGTATAATATATTGTTTTGTTGATGTCAAGAGGACAATTCGGCTCTTTCATTGATTTATGGTAATGAAAATAGTTTCTCTTGTTTTCAAACAAACGGTAGCTCTCTTTGGACGGAATTTGTAAAATTTCTACGATTTACAAACGTGTATGTATGACTTTGTCGTTTCTCTCATAGAAGCTTTAAAATTAAATTGTCTATTTTGTAACACGTATATACGATCTATATGATTACAACGTGCTTTAAGTAAACTCACTATGTTCATTAAACACTAAAAATATTATTAAGCGTAAATTTTAGGCGTAAAATACAATGCAAATAGAAATACAATAGAAATAACACCTTAACCAATATTTTTTTATATCATTTTTTCAAGTGTCAATTATTTTACTTCCTCATTTTTTAAATTCTATTTATTATTTTAATTTGTACTTAAGTATAAATATAAAAGAAAAACTAATTTTAATAAATTTATGTCACTTACGATGTTTTCCCTAAATTTCCGTAGATTAAGTATTTTAGTGTTAAATGAATGGCTCTGTTTGTTTCAAAGCGCCTAATAATCTGCTCGCCACACTCTACCTAATTTATTATTCCTGACACACTAAAAACTTTTAAAGCTATACTAATCCATCTACTAAAAATCTAACATTAAATTTAAGATATCTTTTTTATAGGTTATAAAATGCTACTTATTTCACATTTGTTTTATGGAATTTGGTTGTATTATAGTGTTCAGAGTTTCATATTTTTATTAATGCCGGCGACAAACTGGAAATTGCATATCCACGATTATTCTAGTTACCTTCCAATAATAATATTTGTTTACTTCTAAAACAGACAATTTGGAGACAGACAATTTCGTTACACTAACATTATTATGACTGCTGTTTGCTGCATCGAAACTCGTAAATTAAAACACAAATTTTATTGGAAAACTATACGGGTTTTATATTTAAGTAGAAATGGAAATTGTAGGTGGCAAGTACGAAGCTTTTCCGATGGATAATGGATACAATAAATACATGATGTTGAAGATTAGAAATATAACTAAAGAAGATTTTGGTTTCTACAAATGCATTGCGAAGAATTCTCTGGGAGAGACAGATGGGATTATAAAGCTTGATGGTATGTAGTTTTAATAAAATGATAATTCATTTTTATTGTTCAATCCTAGTTTAATGATTTTCGTCGAACAATAACCTCTTCTATGGTATGCGAAGATGACCCTCTTTATGTTCATGTTTTCAGTATGAACCGTTCTATCTGAAAACTAGGATATACAATTAATTCTTATTAAACATTTGCTGTTTTATTTAAGAAATTCCGGCTCCGCCCTCCGCGTTTACGACGACACAAAAAACGATACTCGATAATCAAACTGTTAAAAAGAAAGGTGAGTATAATTTACAATCATTTTATACATATATTTTAGTTATAATATCTCAAGTGTCATATTTAATAATCCCTACTATTAAATTTTATTTCTGCGTCATTACCTGTCATTTTCAGTAATTAATTGACTAAAATTAGTTTGGACACTTATATAATTATTTTTAACATATTTAATAGCTCTAAGTTGATAATTATATCTTTTTACACTACAAATAGTGTTATCGTTAATTATTTTCAGAAAAAGTATTTTCTGATGTTATACAAAAATTTTGAAATAATATTCAAATTAAACTTAATTTACTTAATTCAATTCTGCCTACCTTATTTGACAAATGTAGGTGTGAATATATGCGTTGATTTATTAATTTATTTGAATGCCTCTCACAGATCGTCACCACAATTACGCCTCGCCCAATATGATTACTTTCAATTATAGCGGACAGGTCTACGCCGAGGAGCAGATGCGGGATTTCGGTAATCAATTCGACAATTTATTATTACCCAAGCCCATGATCAGATTATTCAGGGCTTCTTTATACAATACAATAATTAGTTTTACTGTACAATACAATATAAGCCTATTCATTACTAAAATACAACCAATGTTGCCTAATAATTACTATAATATTGCCAAGGTGAATAATTATATGAAAAGTCTAAAATCTATTGAAAATACACTGAGAATCAATTGTAATTTTATTACTTCTTTGCTGATTTTCCTCACAGAAACATATCTATAATATATATTAAATAGAATGGTAAGGATATATACAACTTCGACGTTCACACAAATAATCAAACTTCAATGAATTTATGACTAAATTGTGTGACGAATGTGCTTTTTGTAAACTCCTATTACATCATTAAATATTATTAAATTAAAACAATAAAATACTTATTGAATTAAATTTGCAAATAAGAAACTGTTTTGAATAATCTATTTTGTTTTAATTGTTTCAGATATGTCGTACGATTTCAGCAATGCCTCGCCCCTATTTTCATTAGACTGCATTGTATTAATTATGTTTTCTCATTTAATTATTATATTAAGGCATCATTTATATTCTTGATAAATATATACATTTCCACTGAAATTGTGATTGTATGAAGTCTGTTTTAATAACAGAATTTTTATTTACTTTTGTTTATTTGCTTATTGGCTAATCTTAGACTTTTATAACTTCTCAATAAGTATCATACTATTGTTATACTTTTTGTTAATTATTTTTTACACCTCACTAAAAGTATCTACTAATAAAAAAGTTTGTGGTTTTGGTGTTACCTATAAAAAAGTTTGAAGTAAATCTAGAATTCTAGAACGATCTGTCTTAATACAACGACTAATTACAA
This sequence comes from Tineola bisselliella, assembly GCA_028551675.1. Classification (NCBI taxonomy): domain Eukaryota; kingdom Metazoa; phylum Arthropoda; class Insecta; order Lepidoptera; family Tineidae; genus Tineola; species Tineola bisselliella. The sequence continues at coordinate 9,123 of JAPWLS010001603.1, read as the reverse complement.
CTTTTGTCTAAAAAAGTAAAAAGTATATGTTGAAATAATACGAAATAATGACTAAAATAAATTAATTTTGAACATCCATTGTAAGAAATTTTTTTTTTTGTTTTACTTTAAAATGTATATAATTTTGCGATGCTATTTTTGTATAGATATTTTAGCACGTCTATATTAGTGTTAAACAGCTATTTTCATATCATTGAATAATTTTCAAAAAACATCAAAATTACATTACAGTGCTTTATCTTAATACATTCATACTTAAAAATTGTTTTGTTAAAATTAAAGAACACTGATATGATATTGTTTAGCACGTCGTTTGTATGCTAACGAAATCACAAGCGTTCGGGTATGTAGAGACAACGTTAAAACAAAGTTTGTAATTCCCTACTAAAGCTCAAACTAAACAGGATTATAATATAAACATAAATTATAATATTAATATAAGTTTTTTGTTCATAATGTGCTAAAGAAATGAAATATAATTTAGAATAATATTTTTAATGTTTTTTAATGCTGCGAAAAAATTAATCTGCCAAAATTAAAGTGTAATGGATCAATAAACCTTTAATAAACTAATTATATTGTTTTATTATATTGACTCTGTTATGACATTATGCTTAATAGCCTTATTTCATAATAGAAAATCTATTGTAGGGTACCAGTGAACACGCCAGGCTTTTGTCTGCTGATATTGCGTTCTACACGCGTTGTTGTTTAATAGATAATTAGAATTTTAAATCAAAACAAAAATATTATTATTTAAAATCCAAATAAATTGTATAGTTTTTATACAGTTATTTAAATATATTAAAGGTCTTTATGAGCCTTACTATCGTGTTAATTTTTATTGTATTAATCCGCCGCTCTTCGCTACCATGATGGTCGCTGCAAAACTTCGAAACGTCTAATTAATTAAGCCGCATAAAGTCTTTTAAACCATTTTCGGGGATAACCTTAGAAATTCTATTTAATTCAATTGAATTTCTAGAGGGATAGGGCGAATGGCATGGCTATTCCGCCAATAAATAATTCACTATTGAATGCACTAAATAAATATTTCCACTCCTTGGGAGCAGACACGTGTTGTGAAGATGCAGTGATTCACTTCACCGCCACCCTAATATTTTATCATTACAATTGAGGCAGACCCTAACCTAAACAAGAAAACTCTCTCTCCCCAAGAAAATACAATACTTACTTTATTTTAAGTGTAGTTTCTGACTCATGTATAAATGTGCAATCCACAGCCGAAGGGGATGCGTAGGCTCGAGAGGATACAGCTCACTTTCTACATTATTAATTCCAAAGACGATCGAAAATTACAGAACTCTATGTAGAATGTTCAACAAGGATCTTTAATTCATGCATATCTTTTGTATCGTTACTTTTCTCAAAACAAAACATCTCTAAAGACAACTCGTTAGTATTATTTCTTATATTTAAAATTAATTTCATAACTTTACAAAGTCCACATAGAAAACAATTAAAAATCCTTACTTTTACTGAGAATTTTTAATTTTACATTCAATTGCACCGTGGCGAGTTAAAAAACTTCTTTCTTGCTAAATGGCTTTTAATATGAAAATGAGATGGTATTCAATGAGCATATTATTGTTAAGGACACTGCAGTTGTGAATTATTCTGAAACTACTACTTTATGAAACGTCGAGTTAAATTAAGAAAATTGGTCATTTAATTTATATTAAAACAAATAAATAAATAGAATTAGAAAAATATTCATGTGGAAGTGGTTGTCTTATACATGTGTATAGATTCAATAATCTATTATACTTTTCTACTGCCTGATATCGCATTTCTTTCTTCCTATTTTGAGTGAACACATGTCTACCCTGTAAATGCTCATTACTATAAAAATGTACAGTTTTATTTTATAAATGTTAAACAATGTGCCGCCAAATATCAAGCGCAATAAGTTCGGAAGAAGTCAAACAACAAAAATTTTTTTAAACTATATTAATTACTGTTATATTTTAGGTTATGAATAATTTAGGTTTCGAGAGAAAGCGAGGTAAAAAGATCTCAAAAAGTTTTCAGCAGAAAACGATTCGGCTACAACAATTTGTGTCGGTGATTTTTTAAATTAAACTCCTTTAGCATTTAAATTGACTTGTTCTACCTCGAAGCAATTTAGCCTCGTGCTCTTCCTTACAACACGGTCCCTGCGGCCAGTAACAGGACCCTTAACAGGAAATCGAGTTAAATAGGCGTGATTGACTCAATTCTAAAGTATCTTTACATCTCTGGATTAAGAAATGGATTTTTCTAGAAATTACTCTTAATATACTATGCTTCAATTTAATGGCTTTTTCTTCGAAATATCTTAAGAGATATTATTAAATACTAACAGTAGGCCCTAAGGTTGATGCGTCAACTTAAAATACAAACTACTTAAAAGTACTTCTATCCTCGGCTCATTTCTATTTCACCCTGGAAAAGTATTATATGTAACAACATAATCATCATAGTTCAACCAATTTACAGAAACCTTTCTCGTAATCTCTATTGGTAAAAACCGAATGAAATCTCTGTCCGAAGTTAGCACGTAGGACAGGCATACGTGGTGCGTAATTTGTTTTATACTAGTGAAGAAACCCCCAATTTTCGTCACAACTTCTACATTAAATAAGTTCAATTTAGTTTCTACGTGCTGCAAAATTCACTTAGGAAAATGTATTTTATCAAATTTGAGTAAGGTTTTAGGTTTAATTAATTAAATCGTCGAAAGGAAACGTCCACTCAAACCATTAGACGCCGTCAGTAAAAGCAACGCAGATAGGTTACGATACTCTGTCAAAATTGTAATGATTGATCATCGCTCAAATTCAATGTTCAATTTTTTGCCTCAATTTTCGTTGAATCGATGTCGTAAATTAAATATAACATCAATAATGATCGGTCATTTACTGTAATTTACTTGTAATAACAATAATTGCGTAAATATTACATTACTATATCTACAAAAATGTTTAACATAAAAGTTTGAAGAGTTGCAAATAAGATGTTCGATAAAATTCCAAACTTTGAATTTAAAGAAAGAATATAAAATCTTCACAGACCATCTACCTTTCATCAAATGATTGTTAAAAATATGTATAAATAATAAAAAGGAATTCCTGAAAAAAAGTAAATAAAGTGTCATTTAATCAACAGTGAAATGAGAAATGATTTTAAAATTAATTTAAATATTTAACTTTTTCATCTATAAGATTCTAGTTTAAAAATTGCTTGCACTAAAAATAAAATAAAATTTGCTGACATTTTCTCATTGAATCTCAGTCTGAAATAGTCGATTGTGCGATCTAATTGAGCATTCATTAAGTTTACTTAAATTCGATAACCCATAGTTTGATCAAGGAAAATAGAGGTAAACGTCTTCATTAATGGTTGCCACTTCGCAAATTGAATCGCTTAATCGTAGGAGCGCGGCGTAAGTGAGAAAGCATTGGCAGGGAGCTCGTAATTGCGTTGGAGCAGCTTTGATACCAAGAGGAAATGGAGCAATTAAGTCCCTTGAGCCGGGAGTTTACCTTCAATTTTTTAACATTCCTACATTCGTTTTGATACGTACAATTTTTTACTACTTCCTAGTAACTTTGATGTTTATTTTTCATGATTTTATTTCACAATTATGTAAAAAATTTTAGCCAGTATTGCACAAAATAATGATACATTTATTCAAGAGGATTGTTTTTTTTAATTTATGATTTTTTTATTATTGTACTTACGTGTATACCGTTTTGTCGAGTTATCTATATAGGTGTATATAAATTTCCTTCTAATTATAATTAATAACTTTTCAAAATTTAATGATGTATTCTAAAAGTAACATAATAAAAGTTGTTTTAAGGAGAATAAACACGATGTAAAAAACTTTCAATTCTTATTAAAGTGACGTACTGTAAATCTCTCGTGTATAAAACAGCCTCGAAGGATTAACAAGACAATGACGTTCTGGATAATGCATCCCTCAGAGACCCGCTTTTACAAATTTATAGCAAAAATATTAATATAGTTTAAAACATTGCCTTATCAATATTAATTGTAAAAGCGAATCCAAGATTTTTATAATGTGTATGTTTTTATACCAGCTTAAAAAACTTAACCCAAGCCTGAAGTCACATGCAGAACTGTCATAAAAATAATTTGGACAACTCGCGTTTGAAACACCAATATTTTAAACACCACGAACTTAGAGGACAACCTTCATGTAGACAAAAATAAATCAATTCCTATTTATGTGAGTATGTCGACGTAGCACGACACTCGCTATGTTTTCAAAACAATATAATATTAATTAAAAATAAAATAGGTATATAGTTCCGAGATAAAAATAGCATTATAACAACTATGTATGATTGTTATAAACTAATAAGATATTTCATGTATCTTTCACTTTTTGTGTTCTAATTTGTAGGTATATTTATAATAAATCATTTAAACAAATAAAAATAAAAATTTAAATAATTTATTGATATTTTTCCTTATAAATAAAACGTTAATTGATTGCTTCTCTCTCAACCATATTGCTTTGCCTGACAAGGCTCATGAGTCATGACGATCATTGTAATTGCATAGTAATATTATCATATTGTACCCATTATAATAATTATTTACAAATACTAATAATTATATTAGTCAAATAATAATTATTATTATTTTGCTACAAATAAAATGAAATGTATATGAGCCATCATTCCTTCCTCATTTGAACAGATTTATTTATCTCTGAAAAGTAGGTGCCTACTCATAGTGGCGTGCAAGTGATTTTCCCAATGGACATACTAAATAAGTATCTTTACTAAACAGTGTCTAAACAGACCTATATTGAAACATTAACGTCAACAATATTGTTTTGTTTTCAATATTTACAGCTAAAACAATTGTTTTTATGTAAATACAGAAGAAAAGTTGAATTTACGTTGAAAGGTATGAAAAAACACAAGGGAATGTAAACGTTTAATTACACACATTCCTAATCTATTCAACATTTTACTCGTCCTTTAGAATAAGTAAATATAATAAAACAAATCCACTAAGCTTTCATAACTGCTGAGATTCAAAGAAGATTACAGCGATGGAGGGAGACACGCTTACAAAAGCTACAAAATGCCTTCCCACATGCCTACAATTGACAACAATATAATCCTATAAGGCTATGTGAAGCATTTAAATGTTTTATTATATTTTTATTTTCCTCTAAATAATACGTAATTAATTATTTAGTACCTACCCCTGCTTAGAATATACATCGAGTAATTTTATATGGGAATTTAAGCAGCCGTCACTTATTATGAAAATTATTCTATAAAGAATTAATAACATAGATATGTAGATAGATTTTCGTGCTTCAGGTCTATATGTAGGTACTCCAGCACTCAGATATAATAAACACGCTGTAATTAATCTCTTTATTAGTCAGTACATTTGACAGGAACAATTGAGTGAAAGTAATAAAAAAATTTGGAAGTAATAATAATAATAAATTCTGTTGCAAGCTATCATTATGCATAATCTTCGTGCCCTGCAGTACCCCCAAATACTGCAGTAGCCCTCGTATCGTTCGTGGTCAATGAAGCATGAACGAACTGAAATGCAGCTGGGTTCATGAATAGTATATGCTATAAAATGTAGCACACAATAGCTATACGGAGACAATATCGGATCGCATATTATTTGCTGATATGTTATGTTTATACTGTATTTATATTAATATTTCTTCACATGCTTCATTAAGCTCTTAATATTCATTTGTTGTTATGCAAGTGACCGCTCTCCCCATGATGATAAACGATTACGATATAAAGAGCAACTACTACCACTAAATGTGTTTTACCAGAAGTCGCCTCTGTTATGCCAAGCTAATGAGTCGAATGTGCAACGGCTAAATTGATTCCATTCGTTATATCCAGCTAGTTATAAGCTGATTCCATACGCGACGAAACTTTGTGGCAATGCACACACCTATTAGTATCATTATTAAATTGTTTTTAAAAATAAAATGTATATTAAGATATATATTTTATAACAAACAAGTCACTTTATATTTAATAATACGTAAATAATAAACACTAAATAATACGTAATTAATTATTCAGTACCTACCCGTGCTTAGAATATACATCGAGTAATTTTATATGGGAATTTAAGCAGCCGTCACTTATTATGAAAATTATTCTATAAAGAATTAATAACATAGATATGTAGATAGATTTTCGTGCTTCAGGTCTATATGTAGGTACTCCAGCACTCAGATATAATAAACACGCTGTAATTAATCTCTTTATTAGTCAGTACATTTGACAGGAACAATTGAGTGAAAGTAATAAAAAAATTTGGAAGTAATAATAATAATAAATTCTGTTGCAAGCTATCATTATGCATAATCTTCGTGCCCTGCAGTACCCCCAAATACTGCAGTAGCCCTCGTATCGTTCGTGGTCAATGAAGCATGAACGAACTGAAATGCAGCTGGGTTCATGAATAGTATATGCTATAAAATGTAGCACACAATAGCTATACGGAGACAATATCGGATCGCATATTATTTGCTGATATGTTATGTTTATACTGTATTTATATTAATATTTCTTCACATGCTTCATTAAGCTCTTAATATTCATTTGTTGTTATGCAAGTGACCGCTCTCCCCATGATGATAAGCGATTACGATATAAAGAGCAACTACTACCACTAAATGTGCTTTACCAGAAGTCACCTCTGTTATGCCAAGCTAATGAGTCGAATGTGCAACGGCTAAATTGATTCCATTCGTTATATCCAGCTAGTTATAAGCTGATTCCATACGCGACGAAACTTTGTGGCAATACACACTCCTATTAGTATCATTATTAAATTGTTTTTAAAAATAAAATGTATATTAAGATATATATTTTATAACAAACAAGTCACTTTATATATTTTAAAAAATATAAACTTAACTTTAAAACTTAGTTTAGTGTAATTTTGTGCTCCTTTTGAACATTTTGGAACCAATCGATTTTTATTTTTATTTTATCTTTTAAATCATAGTCATAAAATGCCTATATAATTCTACAAGCACAATATTTTTTATAAGAAAATAGTTGGGCACATCATAAAAGAATATGTTATGTGCAGAGGTCTAGGAAAAGTTCACAGATCATTGGTTCCGAGATGATCGATTAACGTTCACTAGCTGTTATCTTACGAACTCTAAGTGTAGAAAACTTTGTCGTTCTAGTTTAGAAGCGTTAACTAAAATTCCCCGACTGAAGACGTTGAAACACTCGCAACTTAGACAAGTCATTTATCAAATAGTTTTTCTTTGAAACTCTGCATCGGTTGGTCCAGGTACAAAATATTATTTTATAAGTATAAATTTCAATTTTACAATAATAGATCGATTTTATTTGTCTTATTTACAAGTTTAATATAAAATCTGAACTTATGAGCGACGTATTAGTTGGCATGGTACAGTCTAAGTTCATAACATGATTAATATTTTTTTAAAATAATTTTTACCTTAGTATTATTGACTCTTAAAGTTTAAGTCAAATATGCGTAGTTCTTTTAATTGTTAACGTACATATTGTACGCGAACTGTACGCCAAATATTGTATGCGTTACGTGTAGCCTGTTAAAATTAAATCGAAATTAAAAAATAGTATAAACGTAGGGATGCAAAGAGGCAGGGCTGCTTGACGTTTTGACTTGGTGTCCATTGTGTATTCACAACGAGGGTCAGTGATTTATAGAAGGGTCATCGACGACAAACAACCAGCTCGAAGCGGCCTGTCTGTCGAAGCATACCGGATTACTCTGATTTATACACTACCTTTAATGTTGACTTAGGACAAATTTAATTCAGATAACGCTCAAGGCAATTATATTTTTTTTATATTTACATGTATGTATAATAATAGCGAATAGTGACACTATTTTACACCACATCTTTACTTCTGTTTACTTAAAAATAAAAGCGTGTATATATTATACCAATAGTATTAATAATATTGATTTTAATAACAATATAGAAATTATTTGTGAGAGATGGTAATATAATTTGAAATTGTGATAAAGGCTTACATAGCTACACATAGCTAGTTCCAGCTTGTAGCTAATTAATTGGATTACCGGGTCTCTCGCATTATACGAGATGGTGGCTATTTAGTGAATGGATTTTGTCCGCGTGACGACGAAAATTCGGTTTGTATTCTGGTTAATACGTGTCCCTGTAAACATAATTAAAGCCAAATTGGTTTGCTAAAGCGCTTTAGGTAATTTTATAATTTATTATTGTGTATAATTTCTATGATAACATTATAATACTTTGTGTTATTTGTGTAGATTCTAATATAGATTTTTAATTATAGTTCATACTGCCAGAAAACAAAGCTAAAACTTCCATGCCACGTTTTCTTCTCCTATCTTTAGATTTAGCGTGCTCGAAGCAAACTACGTAGATACGAAATTTAGTAAAAGATGTGTTATAAGCTCATTATTTCATAACATGAAATGGAGTGGCTGTGAAATAGGGCAGAGGACGAAAGTAAATGAGAGAGTGGAAATGAAGACACCGTTTGTTCATAACCAGCTCGTTAATTCCATTATTACAAGTCAGGGAAGCGAGCAAAGCGGTAACAGATGTGACTGAGGCGCGACAGCAATGCTTGAGTCCCGGGTTGTCTTCTGCACGAAAAACGGCTTTTCATTTACAAAAGATTTGTTTGTACAAAAAGATAATGCTTATCATTTAATTCACAAACAATACTAATAATATTTAATTATTATATTTAGGTTCTTTAATAGCTATACCTCATAGTAAATTAGCTGAACAATAAATCAAGTAAAATGCAATCCTCAATAATATTTAGTAAACATAATTGCCTTTTGAAAAAGTATGCGGTTTATCACAGACCACAACTTAACAGCGATGCAACCAAATTTATTTAGTGGGTCAATGAAATACAAACCACATTTAACTCTGTGTTTAAAGTTCACATTTATATTAAATTAACCTAAAAGCTTTAAATAACATTATTTTAAACCAATCGAAGAGCTCTTGGATGGAGCACCCTCACAAATACCACACTTATCGCACAATAAAACAACACTTCCCGCTAAGTA
>JAPWLS010000734.1:0-23837 GCA_028551675.1 Tineola bisselliella | reverse complement strand
GCCCATGCATGAGAACATGGTCTTGTAGTGATACCCATATTATGCACAATGGCATATTTCACACAAAACATCCTTCATTGAATATACATGCTGCTATGTGAGCAGCAAAGTCAACGAGATTAGAGGTGCCACTCAAAATTATTGGAGTAATTTTTTATATAAGTTGGTTCAAGCTTTCATTATTGTTTTGTGTGAAACCTCCATGACATCGCTCCAAAAGTGTCTCATTGCTCAAGTCTGCATATATAGGTTTTCTTCCTACCACCACCACCACCACCTAAACCACGCTAGGAAGTGCGGTATAACTATGAATGACTTCAAGTTATTCGTTGCTGCAGCTTTCTGCCATTCTCACCACGAGTCTTCGCCTTCATCATAATTCTGATGCTGCAGGCTATCATCTATTGAGCTTTTTTCATTTTATTTTCACAATTACGTCGAAAACCATAATAAATAGTAGAGAAGCCCATGTTTGGTAAAATACCTAACCTAAACTGAACTATACGCTATTTACTGAGTTTATTGAGACACGTTTACATATATATATATATGTAGGTATACATATTATACATATTTATAGACTCTTCGTTAAGAAAAAAACCCTGGGAGATAGACAGAAAGAGCGTAAACAGACAATAACAATGGTTTGGTGCAAATTTTCTCCAGCGGGAATTATAGGCAAAATAATTTCCTTTAATATGGATTCCCGCAAAGTTTCAATGTGATTATTATATCGTGGCATTATTATTATTATTATTAATTAGTTTTTATTTTATTATTTGTCATAAGCCATATAAAAAAACTTTATCAATTAGATCTAGTGATGTCACATTGGTCGATAGATGTCGTTATCGATATTAAGAAAACTATAAAATTGAGTGAAATGTTTCATATAAGCCGTTCAAATATACGTAATATTTGTACTTACTTAAATATAAGTGTATCTCAGTTTTTTATTATTTTCCAAATGTTTTAATTTTAATGAAGTTGTTTTATTTGTATAATAATTATTAAATAGTACAAAATAATTGATATTTTTTTATTAATAAAATATTACAATTTGGTGTGTCTTTTTCTTTGTGTTATGTGATCCCATGATATGTACATTGTCTTCTATTTTTTTTTTCTTTAGGAATTGAACTTCTGTCTATCCCCAATGTAGATGGCTAGGTTCTCAAACTTTTTTGGCGAAGGAAAAAACCTTAATATAATTATAAAAAACTGATTTATATGTATTTATGGATAATCATATTGCAATGTAATATTACGTAATATTTAGTTGGAATATTTAGATGTAACCTTATATTCTCCCTTTGGTAGGTATTTTTTGCAGCATTTTAGCCCTAGGTTCCGCGGAACACACTTTGAGAATGGCTGGGCTGGGTTATTTGCGCGTGACCTTGACTATTTGACCTCTGCAAGGTTCCTTAATACATCTACTGTACACTGCTGATTATATCTCTCTCTTGACGGCATATTCTCGGAACTTTATTAATTGTTCTTAAATTCAATACTCACAGATCGAAAATCAAAAATTAATTAGTGTGTTCATTTAAAAAATATATCAGAGTCATCAAGTATATGAAACTTGCGGGAAATAATCAAAGAAACTTCACATGTAGTTTAGGGGCCATTCAAGTATTACGTAAGCAAATTTTTTACAATTATTCCTTCCCCCCTTCCCCTTGTCAGCAAAAGTAAGCAAACCTCTTCTCCCCCCCCCCCCCTCCCACGCTTACGTAATCATTGGTACCTATATGCATTTTTCTTTTAATGTATTCTTTTTTTTCATGGATATAATTGCTGACGTAATCATGATATCGACCCCCCCCCCACCATGTCATCAAAAATAAGCAAAGCAAAGACTCCCTCGCCCCCCTCAAGCGCTTACGTAATACTTGAATCGCGAATTTAATTGGGGTTAAGGGTGCAAAAAAAAACAGTTTTACAGTGAGAGATAGTGTTCACGCAATAACTTCTTAAAGACTGTGATAGATGGCGCGCTACGCACAGACAACGGCAAAGCATTCCATAGTTTGGCGGATTTGATAGTAAAGGAGTTGGAATACGAAGTAGAAGAATGTAGGGGAATTACAAGAGGAACATACAAGTTCTAAAAAAATCGGGTTTTTTAATATGTGATATGGTTAAGATGTCGATACGTTTACAATCAAGAATAAGCGTTTCATTTTGTTTTCATCATTTCTCGTCTCAGCGAGTGTCAGTGTGCCGCTTTTTTGTAGTATCGTGTTAGGTTTCGCGCGGGGAGGACGTGTTTCGTGTGTGGTTTCGCTTTATCTCAATAAAAAGTTGTTTAATATTTTTATTATTTAAAATATGTAAGTGAAGTATTTTTTATTTGTTTATTTAATGTTTAAAATTATTTATCTGATATAGATTTAATAACATTTTGAGTTTTGTTTGTTTGTTTGTTTGTTTGTTTTCATATAACATAAGAAATATTAGCTTAACACTTTTTGTTTTATAATAATTATTAAATAGCTAATATTTTTTGGATCGGTTTCATATCTCCTATGATATGCACTAATGATAATAATTTCAATATTACTTTGAGGCACTTGAACTTATCTGAATAGCTATCTACTTGTATTGCGGAAGTAGATTCTGATCCCGCGATTACGAAAGCCGAGATCAACACACTCGGAGCCGGTAACTTAGTTTTGACATAACGGCCGACTATTCATTGTTGAATACCCTTAAGATTAATGCTAACATGTATCACAAAGCATTAAAAATGTAATAGTTATGTTCCAAAGCATCGTTTCTCAACCATTTTTAAGTCGCGACCCACGAAAAAACAAAAAGTTAAGTAAAAAATCTTGCGATTCTCCACACTTAGGTTAAATACATTTATTCACTCAAAAAGAATTACATAAATTCACTTAATTGAGATAAAATTTATAAATAAACATAACGTACATAGACTATATCGTATTATACTAGAATATTGACAACACCATCACAAGGCACTCAAACCCATTATATGCTTCTTCAATTCATATTTAAATACTTAATATTTAGTTTTATAACACTACACTAAAATTAAATTCCTTTAATAAACGAATCTTTTGTACCTATATGTAGTTTGTATTTATTATTTTTCAACAGACTGCGACCCCCCGCTTGAGAAACGATGTTCTAAACTCTAAATGATCTAAACCAGTGTTTCCCAACCTTTTTTGTGCCATGCCCCACCTTAGTCTTTCTAAAATTCTCATGCCCTCCTTATGTTACCAAACACCTAGTTGATATTTTAGTCTCGTCAAGCGAAATTATATCTAACAATTATTTAAGAATTTGCATTTTTGGTTAAATTTGTCACTGAAATCTAGTATTGCATTTAAATGGCCCGGAGCGAAAGGGTTAAACTCGTGTCGAGTCCATTTTCGAATTGCCCCCCTGATCTAAACCAATTAAACATTGTTTAAAGCATTTCTAATTGAGGCGATATTCGATCTGCTGCACGTAGTTTAAATGTAGATGGTGAGATATGGACCAAGGACGTATAAGTGCCGAATAGTTTGCAAATTACCATTGGCCGTTACCGTAGAAATTCTGACGTGTTTGGTTATTAGTGATAACAATTCTAGATGTAATCTAAGATATAGTATTTAATTAGAAATAATTAAATGTTTAAACTGTGAAATGAAACTGTAATACCTACATTTTTATCACAAATTACTATTAAAATTATTTTTTTTTATTATAAATTAATACCTGCAGATTTTAATAAAATTGTGGAATAATAATGAAGTCAAATTTTGTCAAAAAAACAAAAATTGATTCGTTTAAAACAGTGATTCCCAAAGTTGTCCAAGTGGACACATTTGTCGGCGTAAAAACAAATTGAGAGTTAACAAGTTGTAGGTGGTTCACGAAAATTTATCTGATTTCGAAAATAACGAACAAAAATGTTAGTTGACTTTACCTATCAATGTAGCCAGATATTTGAAAAAGGCGTGCGAGTTTTGGGAATATGGTAGAAATGTAGCAGCAGGGAGTTCACTGAAACCAATAAAATTTTGAAAGTGGTAAACGGGAAAAAATGGTTTGGGAACCTCTGGTTTAAAAGGTCCTTAAAAATTTTATACACATGATGATTTTGTATTGTAACCGAGTGTTAAAAATGCTTTAAAAAAAAAAACTATAAAACAAATTCATTATAATAATAGGTTTTCTTCTGGGCATGGAAAAAGAAAACATGATAAAGTTTATGTCAATGGTTACCTATAAATACAAGTGTTGACCTCACAGCGTCAGTGACTCTCTCGCTAACAATATCTTGGTTTTATGGTCCATCGAAATAGCTCGAGAACTTCCCAGATCCTAAAAGAGAACACCCAATTTTAAATTGAGATAAAATCGTTGTCGAGTCTAGGTCATGCCTCCTATGTGGCAAATATTTAAGGCCGGTATAACGAACAATCAATTTAACTAACCTTAATTTAAGTAATGAAAATTCTGACAAAGTTTCTAACATACACACTACCTAAGCTAAAAATAATAATACAACTATTTTATCATACTTATGTTAATCTGGAATCTGACCCATGGACACAGCTGCTGGAACATACGAATGTCCGCTGTCTGGATCTACTTTGGTTCCAAAACGTAACTAAATCATTTCATGGTTGTTAAAATTGTGGACTTAAAAACTATTATCAGTTTATTATACCATTGAATAAAACGCTTAATCCATATAAAAATAATTTCTTATTAGTTTAAAAATTATTGAAATACCGAGCCCTGTCTAATTTTATTCAATTCAAACATGAATGTAACCAATGAACGAATAAATTTATAAGATGTTATATATACCTACCTATAAATAGTTATTTAATTTAGTCTTGCTTTCCTCTGAGTGGAGCGAGTCCGTTATCCCTTTCTGCACTCGTATAAATCTGGACCCGTTGTGCGACAGGGACAGCAAGTAATTATATTAATTTTAAAATAACATCTATCATATTTGATATTTTATATTTTTCTCCGAGCTAATCCTACGCTTTCAGACTACACATGTTATAACTGCGCGTGAGTCGCATGTCCGGTCGTAAATTATAACAAAGACCGTTGTTACCGACGACCTTACGCGAATTGATTATGTAACACCTACTTTAGATTATATAAGACCTAGATTTATCAGATACTTTAATGTCTGTACAAAGTCTGTATATACATTTTCCTATTGAGAAACAGTCATATTAAAGGTTTACTTTTGTTACGTATTAATATATCAAATAATAACGTCAGTAATTTATTTAAATTTATGTACATTCTATTGATTATTACGATTATTTAAAGTTTGATCTGTGATCAGCTGAGACTGACCATTACTCAAATGCATTTCATTCCATTTTATGCCGTAATAATTATTCACTAATAAATAATAAATCTTTAAACACGACAACCATTAGACAGTAATCAAAATAAGATAGTAATATGTCGCATATATAGTACTTATATATCAAATATCCAGTTTAAACATTAATTTGTTATTATTTATTTATTAATAAGTAACGATTGAAACGATTTCTTATAAATGCGTGTAACAGAACGTAATGACAGCTAGGTGACAGTAGACAGTTGTAATGGATTATTATCATTGGTCAGACATCACGTCATCAATTTTAAAGCTTGTGATTGGTCTATTTTGTTTCGTTCAGCTCAGTGAATCTATGTTTGAGCATAATTTCTGAATACAGACCAAAATATCGGTTTTCTTAATAATATAATTCACGTCATCAATCATCCTACTAAATGATGAATTTCTAATATCATATTATTAAGGATAGTTGAGGTCGTACTAGTTTCTTCTGCCGTTCCTGCTTCAACTTTTTATATTATTTGTAGAGATGTGCCGATTATGACTTTGTCCGACTAGCCGATTAGTCGGTTGTAAATAAGCCGACTACGGTTTAGGGGATTCCTGTGACGCTTCGTTTACAGCTGATTCGCTGCAATTTCAGTCACTACTGACATGTGGACAAATATAAATAACAAAAAAAGTTTTTTGAGTTTTACAGCTCACTAGTTTGACGATAGTTTCAAATATCATCACGCAGTATTGCAATATATGTCATTAAATATTATGTTGATTTGTTTTATAATTAAGATACTAATTTTGTTTGATAAATGTCATCAATATGTTTTCTTTACAAGGAAGTAACACATACATTGTATTGAGAAATAGACAAAGTAAGAACAATAGTGGCCGGATAGTCGGCTTTACCGACTAGTGGCCGACTAGTCGGAACATTTCTAATTATTTGTTATTGAAGTGATTATGGTTAACGTGTTTCTCTCACCTAATTAGTAATACAATAATAAACAGTTATAGACCTTCTGTTTAACCTTTTATCAAAGGCATGTCGTTTTATCAGCAAATAGGGGCCCACTGTAAATACGCGCGAAATACAAGAAGATTGCTTAAAACTGACAATAAAACAAAAAGAACGTTGAAGTAACAGAAATAATTAATAAACATAAGCGTGCGTGTGTGTGAACTCAGTTTTACTTATATGAAACTATAATAATTTTTGTTAAAGTAAATATGTATTTATTATACAGAGATAAGAAATTTAATATAGTTTTTATCAGCATGGGTTTATTGTACTAATAAAAATGAAGATGAACCTTCTGAACCCGGTATGATATATTATTTATTTAAGTATCTACAATATTTTTATGTTTTTATCCAAATATTAAACAACGCCTGATAATTTAGATCATCGTTTCTCAACCATTTTTATGTCGCGACCCACGAAAAAGCCAAAAAGTTAAGTTAACCCTCACACATTACATCTTAATATTTAGTTTTATAACACTACACTAAAATTCATTCCTTTAATAAACGAATCTTTTGTACCTATATGTAGTTTGTATTTATTATTTTTCAACAGACTGCGACCCCCCGCTTGAGAAACGATGATTTAGAATTTAGATAAATAGTTTAGACCAGCGGTTCTCAAACTTTTTTGGCGAAGGAAAAAGCCTTAATATAATTATAAAAAACTGATTTATATGTATTTATGAATAATCATATTGCAATGTAATATTTAGTTGGAATATTTAGATGTAACCTTATAATCTCCCTTTGGTAGGTATTTTTTGCAGTATTTTAGCCCTAGGGTTCCGCGGAACACCACTTTGAGAATGGCTGGTTTAGACATACGCGAAATATTGTGTTAGTAATAATTCAGGCGTTACATGTATAACTTCCAAAATAATAATGAATACATACGCAAGTGGGTGTTGTGGGTGTTTTTATGACAGAATTTTTTTTAAGATTCTCTACAGCAAAAGGCAAGTAATATTTCGCGCTTTACAAATTCCATACTAATTATTGCAATACTATAATTATGATAATTAATGACCAAAACACGAATTGCGAAGTTGCCTGAGCATGTGTGTATGTGTGTGTGTGGGCATTTATGTATTCTTTACAATAATATTATTGACGATTATTCTCATGGATACAGTGGCGTAGCGTAGGGGGGGCAGAGGTGGCAGCCCGCCCCGGGCGGCACTTTTAGGGAGCGGCAAAATTTCACAGGAAATAATAAAATATATTTTGTAAATATTTGAACCATTTCATATTTTTAACGCAACTATAAATTCGGACCGATTGAAAGGAGCGTTTGATTTTTTTTGATTTTGTTTTTTTGATTTGAAATTAAAGTCTTGATTTGTTTTATATAATACGTTTTTACACCCAAACAGTTCAAAAACTAGAATTAAGTATATAATGTATAGTATAAAATAAATTTTTAACGCAACTATAAATTTGGACCGATTAATCACGGATTTTTTTTTTTTTTTGTTTTACTTTAAATTGTTTTTGCCCAAAATTAAAGGGCGGCAATTAAGACTTCCATATTATATGATATACACACACTACGCCACTGCATGGATATAACGGTCTTGATTTGTTTTATATAAAAATAATAGTATGATGACGTCATTTTACATATTAGCACCAGTGGATTTATAATAGGGGCAGCTGGGGCTAGTGCCCAGGGCGGCAAATTTTCTAGGGCGGAAAATTTTGAAAGTGTAAACAATTTTTCCAGTCTTATCAAGATTTTTCAATATTATTTTAATTAATCATTTTTTGATTTAATTGTTTTACTTTAATGTTTAATTTTCTTTTATTCAATATTTAACAAATTAATGGAATCCATATTATATGTATATACACATATCAATATATATCGATTTCGGCGGTAAATAAGTTATTTTAGTTTAATAAATAAGATATACAAACTATAATTTTGAGTAAAATTTCAGTAAGTGGGCGGCATAAGCTGTATATTAGTGTGACAAAATTGCATATTTCAAATAAAAAATTTAGCTTTAAATCACATATGTTTTAATGTACAGATTTAACAAAACATATCTCCAGTATGTACGGAATGTCGAATGGGGTCGATTCGGACGAAACCTTGAACACACTGTTGCTGCCACCGCCTTTAAGAATTCAGGATACGATTAGAGCTGAAAAGGTAACTTTATTATTGTAATCTGAAAAACATATAGATGGCGTTAGTGTTGTTTAAGAACGTGCTGCATTTGAATGAATCAATGCGAACCTATTGGTGACGCAGGGAACTAAATTTTAACACTGTTGTTCTTCTAGAACAGCGGTTCTCAAACTTTTTTGGCGAAGGAAAAAGCCTTAATATAATTATAAAAAACTGATTTTGACTGATTGAACAGACTGAGACTGATTTATGAATAATCATATTGCAATGTAATATTTAGTTGGAATATTTAGATGTAACCTTATAATCTCCCATTGGTAGGTATTTTTTGCACTTTGAGAATGGCTGTTCTAGAATTAAGTATGCACATATGAATTATTTTATTTTAGATTGAAAATGCTCTTCAATGCCTGAAATTAGATGCGGCTACATTGAGAAGGGTGATGGGGGTGTTTGGTGAGGAGATGAACAAGGGGCTGTCGGAGGAGCCCTGCAGTCTGCAGATGGAGAACACCTACGTACCTGAATTGCCTGATGGAAGTGGTTAGTTCATTATGACTGAAGTGGGAGATATACTAGCGCCATCTACCGTATTTATAGTTGAATTGAAAGTACATGATGTTTCACTTGCAGAAGAGGGCTTATTCCTGGCTCTGGATTTGGGAGGCACGAATTTTCGAGTTATACTATTGGAATTGAAAGGAGGGGACTTGGTGAGAGAGGATGTCAAGCAATATCATATTAGGTATTTATTTTATTATTAAAATTGTTAATTAACTACTTTTATGATTTACTAGCTGTACCCTGCTCACGTTGCTTCGCCACCAACTTATATAAATTTAAAAGAAAGACATTACACAAATATTTAATTCATTTCGAGTCATTTTATTGATTTTGCTCATTTGACGACAATATTGTCTGTTCAATGTGAGCTGTCACGGCAATATATGAAATTCATTGGAATGACAGTGGCGCCATCTGTCGAAAATTGGTCGTACCAACTCAGAAACCTTCGTGGGCTCATGCACAACAACTTTGCTAAAGATCATCACATTCAAATGCATAGTTTACGATTCTATAAAGGACATACAGACAAACATTCATTTTTATATCTATATTTATATAACACTATATACGTAGTGGTTACACATAAGCCATGAGTTCGATGCTCGCTGAAAGCTCCTTTTTGTATGTTTTCAGCGAAGCATTGCGGTTAGGCTCTGGTGTCGAGCTATTCCAGTACTTGGCTGAATGTGTGCATAACTTTTTAAAGAGCGAAGACATGGAGCATGAGGAGATACCTTTGGGTTTGTTTTTACAATAATATATAAATGTTGTCTAATATAATGCTTATTGCAATTGTTTAGGTATAAAAATAAGTACAGAAAAAATCCTATGGCTTTGTTTTGTAGTAAATATCATTTAAGAGATATGTAATATACTAGTGCATTATAATTTAATTTACAATGCCTCTATACAGCAGTTAGTCTTCTACATCATAGTAGATTTATTATATATTATTATGACGTTAGTGTGTAAATGGATAATGCCAGTGTACAGCAGCTAAATTGATTGTAATAATTTATTTAATTTGTATAATATTTATTTTGACGAGTAAAAGCGCTCTATTGGATCTAAAAGTAATAAATAAAATTGCATTGTGCTGTACACAAAACATTAAGGCAGCGCCATTCTCAAAGTGGTGTTCCGCGGAATCCTAGGGCTAAAATACTGCAAAAAATACCTACCAAAGGGAGATTATAAGGTTACATCTAAATATTACATTGCAATATGATTATTCATAAATACATATAAATCAGTTTTTTATAATTATATTAAGGGGTTTTCCTTCGCCATAAAAGTTTGAGAACCGCTGCAATAAAAGTCCCAAAATCTAAAACGCCTGTTAATAAACTAGAAGATGGATTTCAGTAAAGTTTTATTCCAGGCTTCACTTTCTCATTCCCCATGAGACATCACTCCATATCATCAGGTGAACTCATCACGTGGACCAAGAGCTTTAAGTGCAGCGGCATGGAAGGCGTGGATGTTGCCGCATTGCTCCAGGAGAGACTCACGGCTCTTGGGTTGAGGGTCACCGTGCAGGTGTTGCTCAATGATACCACTGGGACTTTGGTGGCTGGTGCTCGTCTGGATCACAGAGTTGGGGTGAGACCATACACACGTCCGCAGATATACCATTTAGTCGTGGTGGTATAAATCTAGAACCTTATACCATTTAGTCGTGGTGGTATAAATCTAGAACCTTATTCATCAAATTATTTCAGATGGCAGTAATTCTAGGCACAGGGTCCAACGGCTGCTACTTGGAGCGTGCCTCCCGCGTGCTGCATTGGGAGGCTGACCACGAGAGCATCCGAGATGTGATAATCGACGTGGAATGGGGTGCCTTCGGGGATAACGGCTGTCTGTCATTCTTGAGGACTCATTTCGACGACGAAGTTGATTCCATCTCATTGTTGGCAACCAGCTTTACGTGAGTGTTTCAATTAAATAAATTAAGATCTAAGTTTCAAAGTAGTCAGTGGCGATTTTTGGGGCAAATGAATGGTTAAAAATGCTTGCATAATATTTATTGATTGTAAGTTATCACTTCCTAGAAATTGAGCTAGCCAAACAATTCAAATTAAATATACGTTTTTTTGTATGTTTTTTTTTTCCGGGAAGCAGGAGATTAAGTGAGATTGTGGATAATATTTTACTAATTTTTGCTTACATATGTTAGGGGCCACTATAGCCCAGGGGTCCCGTATTATTGATACGGCTTATACGAAGGCAGCTACGCCCCTTGTGTCTGGGTATAACCTGAATAGCATTCAGTACTAGCTTCTCGTATCAGCTTTGCAGAAGTGAGCATGGAATTTACGGATTATGAAATTCCAGCTTTGAGAAGTACATCGGAGGCAAGTACTTAGGCGATGTACTGCGAGCTGTGTTGGCTGACTTGGCAAGGAATGGATTATTCCCGAAGGAGCCACCTTCTGGTTCATTGCTAACCGCGCATGTTAGTCTGTTCGAGGAGTAAGCACATTTGATTCATTTATGAGAATAGCTAACGACATCTACCGGTCATTATTTGAACTCAATTTACGCCCAAACGAAAGTACATTTTTTATGCTTATTTGTGTTTCTTAATAAATTAAAACTTCTTTACTTCTTATATACTTTATTAATTATATTTTAGGAATTAAAACGCAATATTTCTTAAACAAAAAACAATTGCAAAACAAATGAACAACTGACAGCTCGTTTTGAGCGCCAAAATTAGGCTTAGACATCGAATTCCGTCCAAACAATGCTTAAAATAATAATTTAATTGCAGGGAATGTTTAAAATGTATAACAGATGAAACGAAATCGATTTTGAATTCATCATGTGATGCGGAGATGAATGATGAAGATGCGAAAGTCGCTCAACACGTCGCCAGGGTCATTTCCAACAGAGCCGCGCAATTGGTCTCTGTATGTGAGTATGATAAAGTATATATTAAAGGTGCGCGTGAGTTGATTTGTCATATGCATGTTTTGACGCAGGTATAGCGACATTGCTCCTCCGCATGTCGAGGCAGCATGTGACAATCGCAGTGGACGGATCAGTGTACAAAAGGCATCCAAGAATAAGGGGACTGATGCAAAGATATGTAGCTCTGTTAGCACCAGGTCTTTCAGTAAGTTCATCATTAAATGTATTCAACAGCGCCATCTGCGTATTTTTATTTGACACTTAGTAGTAGTACCAACTTTTTTCTATATTGTCAAATAATATTTAACCAAATGAAACTTCAAATAATTGCTTAAAAATCTACATAATTAAATTTAATCTACGGGTCGTCCTAAACGGGTACATTGGTATTTATTTAATGGGTTCATAATTTAGACTCCTATTGTTTTAATTCGACGTTTTGAAAGTTCATGGTCACGCCCATAGACAACTCTATGAGAATAGACAAAGTGTTTCAGTCGAACGTTTGGAACTGGAAATGTCGCATTGAGAAGCGTTAGTAGAGTCTAACATGGTCAGAATTTTTGCTAGTTATATTACCTAATACTATATTTTAGTTTTTGTATACCTTTTTGACATATTTTCAGTTCACGTTCCTTCAAGCAGATGACGGCAGCGGCAAAGGAAGTGCGTTGACAGCCGCCATCGCAGCACGACTCGCCACACGCGGATCATAAGGCTTTCGAGAATACTTATTTTAAGATGACAATACATATATAAGGCTGAATTTTCACATACTGTTGAGGCTTGCCTTTTGGGTTGTAAAACAATTATAACACTACTAAAGAAGACAAAAAACAAGATGGCCGACTCCGCTCACCACTCCCGGAAACCCAGTGTTGCCATTGGTTAAAATTGTAGTGTTACAGGGTTAATATTTAATTTAATACTTAAGAGTGGTTGCCAGACCCAGTGGTAATACCACACACCATTTCAAATTTAAAAATTTTAGTTAATTACACCAAAAAAGTATACATTTTATATATTAAAAATCTAATATTACATTCCAATTGAAATTATGTTGCTCAAGTATGAAATGCTAAGAGCATCAAAAGACGTCTTAACGTGACAACAGTCTGGAGCAGACTGGCCAATGCGTGCACAATGTTTTAGAAAGTTATATTGGCGTCTACCTTCATTAATATATTAATTTGTTTTTTCTTTGTATATTTTATCTATTTACAGGGTTATTTCTTTTTAGTAATAATATATTTTAAGTGCCATATTTAATTATTTAAATATAATCAATTCATAGAATTTTAATTAAGTATAGAATCGAGTTTTCAAAAATTGTATTACAATTTTCATCCTTAAAGTATATGACTCTTATTATAAGGCTTGATAACAAAATAAATTAAGAGTGGTAGGCAGACTGATGATGGCATTAGCCCAGTATGCCGTCCTGGGGAAGTACCACCACTTTCAAGCGGAACGCCCGTGAAGTGACCTAGTCGCGTTTCGGGATCAGCTTGGAAGTAGCCGGGATAACGAGAGGAGTGTGCCCTGTCAGTTTGGATAGAGCACATTCGTCTCCTCAAGCCGGCATAGTGGAGTCGACTGTTGCGCGCGGACATATGTCCGTAGTAACAGTTGATTCCACTCATGGACCGCACTCTAGCTTAACATCAGGCGGAGTGTGGTCACATGTTGGGCTATCAATAAAAAAAAAAAAATAAATAAAAAAAAAAATGCAAATTCGAATGTCTTTTCTTTTATTAATGACCTCAGATATCTAATGAAGACAATTCTGTTAATCTCCAGTATCTGGGAATGAGTTATTATTATAAAAATATTAATACAAGCGTAAATTTGTATCAAAAAGCATAATGCCTTAAAAAGACCGTTTTAATGATGTATAACATATTTTAATATGTTAAATTAAATAGTTTATTAGCATAGGCAGTAAAGGCGTGCGCTTTCTCATTGTTAAATTCTACAATGGCTTTGGAAAGACGTATGAGAAGAAGACCATAAGAAACTCGATCATAGCCTACACTATATGCATATATAGTGTGATTAGTTGTATGAACGCATTTTAAACGGCATTGTTCCTTGCTGAAGACAAAATATTTTGTGAAAAGCATGTTAGTGCCTATATTGAAAGCTGTCTAAGATATTAAAACTTAGAATTAAGGAAATTGAGATTTTATTATCGTTGTATCTTATGAATAAAGTTGTTTTATATGTTTTATAAAATGAATTCTAAATAAATATAATATAATATAAATGTGTTTTTATTATTTGTAAATTAACCTTTATTCATTTTTGTCGATGGCATCTGACATATAGTACATTAGGTTGGATTTCTTATAATTGTACTTTGAAAGATAATTTTTTGAAAAGAAGATAAGGCTGATGATGGTAGTTCAGCGGTTATTCTGGAATGAAGTAGGCTGAAAAGTCAGCTCGGTTTATATTCGCTGCTAAGGTAGACGTAGCAGGGGGCTACTCAGACATATCCGAAGTTTCGTGATACAGCCGTCACCTTTGTAGCTTACGTGAATTTTGACATATAAGCCCGTCAAATGTCCGTAAAATAAAGATCCATGGGAAAGGATCGTTCGTCGTGAACAATTTTATATAATTGCTTTATAAAAAACAAACAGGCAAAATAAAAGAAATTTAATTTAAAAAAATACATATATAATGTTATTATGAATATTGTTTTCGTACAAAATATATAACATATATTAATGTCAGTTATTTGTTCTATAAATAGTACAATTAAAGATTTATATATTTAATTAAATATCTACTTAAAATTGTAATGTATTTATAATTTATGATACCTCGACTTTTTCTCTGACTTTCTTCAATATGCTTTGTAATTCTGAGGCTGTAGTTGTTTTGTACTGAAATATAATTTCATTATATTAGACCTCAATAATAAAAAAAAATATCTACCCCAATACTTATGCGCGAAAGCCTATTTATACGGTACATTTTGATAAACTTTTTTTTTAAATAATTACAAATATATTTAATCATATACAGGATGTCCCGTAAGTCAAAGACCAAGGAAATACTGGCAATTTCCTGGCAATTATCCGAAACACCAAATTTTATTGTGCTCGGCTTATCAACCAGATGAGCTGAATATTAAGTTTGTAGATTTTCCCATGCCTTCAGAGAGCCGCAACATGAACTTTATTATATACTATATACTATTTTAGAGAAACTTATGTGAAATAATATTGCTGATTAAAATTGATTAA
This sequence comes from Tineola bisselliella, assembly GCA_028551675.1. NCBI lineage: Eukaryota > Metazoa > Arthropoda > Insecta > Lepidoptera > Tineidae > Tineola > Tineola bisselliella. The sequence continues at coordinate 8,599 of JAPWLS010000734.1, read as the reverse complement.
AATATATAATTATCATAATGCATTGTGACAATCAAAAAAATCAGAAGGAAACTAGAAAGATGACACTGACAGACTAAACGTCAAAACCTCAAATCTTCTTAAATAAGTATTTTCAGCTTGTAGAATCGACCGCCACACTATTATATATATACCATTACATACTACAATGTATAATGAAAGTCTAATTTGCTTCAGTGAGTTGTAAGAAGAGCCAGATAATCCTATGGCAAGAGCCGCACTCTGCCGACCCCTGTCCTAGGCCAAATGTCCTAGGAATTTCTCTTAGTGCGCACATAAAATGTATTATTATTATTTGTTATTATTTCAACGTACATACCCCAGATACATTTCTTTGCACTAATATTTGGCTGTACAGCCTCTTCCCCTCGTCCTGTCCGAGTAGCAATTCCAATTGCGACTTTGACAAAGCGAATAATTCGTGCCCAGACATTTTGAGCTTACGCTGAGCTGCTGCACTGAACCCTTTCGCATCCAGCCAGCGTTGCACTTCATCAGGGTTTGAAGTCTACCATGAAAATTACTAATTAATACAGTTAACAATATATAACAGCTCGCATTTAAGTCACTAAATAAGTATCAGATAACATTTCAATAGAAATATAATCAATATTTTATTACTATAGTCAATTGGAAACTGTACAACAATTGGAAATAAAAAATATTTTTTTTTAAATAAAAAGTATCCTATGTTACTTCTAGCACCTCCAAAAATATGTGTACAAAGTTTCATGATGATCGGTTAAGTAGTTGTTGCGTGAAAACGTAACAAACTCACATTCACATTTATAATATTAGTAGGGATATATAAATAAAGAAAATAATATATAAAAATATTTCAAGTATCTAGATCTTTATGAGTGATAGTTTCTTACTCTAGACCTCTGTAATAATATTTCAATGGAAATATCAAAACTCGCAAGTCGACTTATTCCTTGACCTTTATTAATCTCGAGGTATAAGTGAGAATAGTATTCGGGTCCCTTGAACTCTAGCTTATCCAGGTTTTGTATATAAATAATGATCTGGAAACAAACCCTCACATACGAAGATGAAATGTCTCAGAGTTACATTACAATCTCGCGAAACCTGTTAATTTCAAAATGGGTTTTTGTAAACGATAAGACAATGTAGGTAGGTATAGTTGTGAGTTTGAAGTTACCTGATGTATAAAGATGTCTGGCGTTTTCTTAATATCGAGATGATTCTTTCTCTGCTGATAGAGTGTGAGCACTGTTTTTAATTCCTCTTGCATGTCAGGGTCGCCCAGACTTTTGGCGCTTTTTGTCGCTGGAAAACATTAAACACAATGCAATTGGACCTTGGGATGAGTCAGACGGGATGTTCGACTGGAAACGGTTTGTTAAATTTATTTTCTATAAATTTCGTCTTTGAACATTCAAAATTACAAATATATGGAAAATCTTCGAAACAACCTGTATATAAAAAATAAACAAAATAATATTAAAACAGATGGCGGTTTCTCAAACCAACCCGTAATTATAAAATTATTATTATTTTTTATTTTATTCTATTTCTTATTATATTTTATATTATTTTGTTGTATATATTAACATATTTTTATATTAAGTTATACCTAGAATGTAAGACGAATGTGCAGTGCCAAGGCAAACCAACACTGCTTTTTGGCGCCAAGGCAACATATTGTAATTTTTTTTTAAAAAATAAACGTTTTATTATTATTATTATATAAAGTTACCTATCGCGATAATAAGCCGCAAAACTTATTCTTATTTAAATTTACTATTCGTGTTCTGTATATTCTGGATCCCACGTCACAGGCTCACAGGCATTGCCTAGAGTGGGACCGTCGAATATCCTACTGTAGTTTTACTTTATTAATAAATAAATAATAAAAATAAAAAATGCTTCTCCATAAATCTCTTCATTGAAATGTTCGCATGTATCAATATACACTTTCTAAAATTAGTAACTTACATTTCATAGTGTCAGTGTTTTTAGCTTCGACTGGCACCACGGGGGGCGGTGGAGGCGGGGAGGGTGGTGCTGGAGGCGGGGGAGGTGGTGTGGGAGCCACCACTTTTCGTTCTGTAAAATTAAGCTTCGATTAATAAACTTGAAATGAGTTTTTTTTTTAAATAAATAAATAAAGACAAAGCATTCCTGTATACACTTACCCCAAAACAATAACGTAACTCACACAAACATAAATTTGAAAAAACACACAACACAAAAGCGATAATAATAATGAAGGTAGTTTTATGTTTTTAGCTCTGCTATTGACAGTCGAGCGTTGACTGTTGCCGCTGACGGTCGTGTCGGGAGTAATAAAGCCAAGACACATTGTTTAGACACTCTTTTGTTTTTATATATACCATTGACATGGATTTTTGAGGGTGTGTTACTCTCTAACACACATGCGATTTATTCAACAGTGATTAATTATTCATGAAACACCCTGTATATATATTTATAGAAGCAAACAAAACAATGAAAAGATGTTTCTATTATGATGAATATGAATCTATTAGTGGATAACTATTTTAATTATAGTATCAGTTTTGGTTGAAACAGTTAACACATTTAATAAGCATACACATATAATTAGGGACCGTTATCACCAAAATTATAAATGAAAACATCTCCTAATATTTGGTTAGTTGAATTTTGGTACATCTAGCCCTAAATTTGATGATATAATGAACTAACCTTGTTATTCGAAATGTTCCCTTTAGAAAGAAAAATTCAAAAGAAAAGAAGTGTTATTGTAAGGAATCGATTTATTTCCTAATATTTAATTAAGTTTATAAAAATATACTTCATTGACAAACTGGCCAAAACAATCCACGCGGCCACGAATAAATAGCATCTTTTCTTTATACATCATTTTAATAATAATAAAATTAATTTCAAACCAAAAAAAACACTAGCTTTTGTACAAACACAAATCAAAACCCAAAATCCAAACAAACAAAAAAACCTCACAATCTAAAAGCATAAACGAAGCAATAATTTTCTTATAATAAATAAATCAACATATATTTTGAATTGTAAATGTTTCCACTACAAAGACGCGCTGAACCCCTTTCATTGTTAGACGTTCCTCAAAAGTCTTACCTCAAATTCGAGGCCCTGAAAGGCAACACGAATTTACTGAGCTTTGATTACTGAGATTATTTTATTTGGAATGTAAAAAGATGACCATAATAAAATACACAACCATAGTACATATATGATGATGAGTGGCCGCCGTATCTAATATTCTAGCAGATTATATTTGACGATTTTGGCTGTTCTTTTCTGGGCATATTTTGGATTGCATTTGTGCAGTATAATACTATTTGAATTTTTGAGGTTAGGTGTCATTTTTAAAGTTAGATGCCACTTTGTTACAGAAGTGTGATAGGTATTGTCTGTTGACTGAAATATGAAACATCTTCATTATTACGCAGACGTAGTTGACGCAGACGTAAACTTATCTTTTTCTTTGCGTGCATCCAAATTTATAAAATGCTTAAAAGTGTTACGCAATAAATAAAACTGGTAAATAAATGACAATCATCATTATTTTTTGTAAACGATTCTATTTTTTACAATTCTACAATAAATTTATTGAATTATATTTAACATTTTGCAAGCACAAGTCATGTGGTCATTTTGACCGGCTGGTAGTTCTAGTGTTAAATTAATGTCCGACATAGTGCGTCGAGGAACTTTAAACTTTGAGGTTTTTAGTTAAACACTTTTGAGGAACATCTAGAAATATCGAAGCAAAAGATTCGAAACACAACCGAATCCCAACTATACAATTCTGACATTACTAAGGCTAGCAAACTAACAAACACAATCAATATAAATACTTTAGCTTTATTGACGAAAAAAAAATACGACACAAATGCAAACACACACAATAACACCCAATTCTGATACTTACCACATCCACACACACACACACACACACACACAAATATATTCGACTAAATTTCGAAAATTACGCTGATGGATCTCATAAAAAAAACTTTATTTCGCGTGTAATATATGTTTATGTATGTAAATTTCAATACATCTGCTTACCCTTGTAAAATATTACTAAAATTGTACGTATAATAATAATAATAAACTTAATTAGGACTGAAATTAACATAAAATATGACTAAGTCCCTTCATCGGCTTCGTAAACGCACAATCATTTTGCAATCTGTCTTCATTTGTTCTTAGGTACAATCAGTAAAAGGTTAGCTGTCTCACCTATCTTTATCGCTTTGTCCGTTTGTACATCGGGTGTGTTTTATACAGTATTTGTTCTTTGCAATGACAGGATGCCAGCGGGGCACAACACCTTTTTAGCCCCCCCCATATAATATTATATATAAAATATACTCGCAAATTAATAAACAAATAAAGTCATAGGCTCAACACTGGCACTAAATTTGAAATATATTTTCCAGAAATCAATTATAATAAAAAATATCCGGCAACTTTTTGTTTTGCGGACCATTTGATGCCCTTTTGTGAGTAGTCCCTCTTACGGCCACTGCAATATGCTTTGATTGTTATTTATAAAATAATATATACGCTACGTTTTGCAGACGTTTAATAATATTAAAGATATATAAAAGCGCTAATATAAGGCACTTTGGTTCTTCATATATAAGCATGGGCGTAGCCAGCCATGGGCTCAGGGTGGGGCAGCAACTATGCCCGCGGTCTTATCCCCTTTAATTTTTTTAGTGTCGACTGACGACTGTCGAGTGTGGACTTTCTTACGGATATTAAGTATTGTAGTTACTACCTAGATAATTAAGTTTTTTAGGTTTGATTAGATACCATGCAGGTCAGAGCCAGAGTGGGGCAAGCGGCCCACTCTGCCCTACCGTGGTTACGCCTATGTATATAAGTTAAGTCATACTCAGTAGTTCCTCCACTCGAGGTACACATTTGAATAGTCTCGAGTTACTTTTTGTGATGGAATTAAACGGAGGTGCATTGGAGAGACCGATTACTAATAGGGTTACGATAGTGTTTGTGTGTGGATGCTAGAAGTATCTGAATTCCCCACGTTTCCCGCGACGTCTATCCGCACCTGATGGGGAGCTGCCTCCGGAACCACGCGTTTCTTGCTAAAAGAAATAACACAAGAAGGTTAGTATTCAGTAGCGTAGCTAGGTAACCAAAGGCCCTAGAGCAGTGTTTCCCAAAGTGGGGCCCACGCCCCACAGGGGGGCAATTCGAAAATGGACTCGACACGAGTTTAACCCTTTCGCTCCGGGCCATTTAAATGCAATACTAGATTTCGGTGCCAAATTTAACGAAAAAAGCAAATTCTTAAATAATTGCGGTAAATAACTATTAGGTATAATTTCGCTCGACGAGACTAAAATATCAACTGGGTGTTTGGTTACATAAGGGGGGCATAAGAATATTAGAAAGACTAAGGTGGGGCATGGAACAAAAAGGTTGGGATATTCTGCCCTAGGGCCCCAACTAACCTAAGAAGTTTCAAACAAGATGTTCGAGACTTGTTGGGAATTCATCTGTATTTCTTATATAAGTTGCCATTATTAAAGTCGCGTTCCTGGAATCTGGTTTATTTATATTCCGAATATGGGAACAATTTTCACTAGTTCAATTTATATTTGTACGCCAGTGTTAGTATTACCAACTTCTAGTCACAAATCTCATCCTTCTGAAATGATTACCTGGTAATTGTGATCATAGACAGGGTTAGGATAGAGCAGTGGGTCTTCATTGTGCTGAGCAGGAGAGACTATGGTATGAGGCACGTGCGCCACCACACCTCGACGATTACGAGCCTTCCACCATTTACGGGAATCATCTAGCACCTGAAGTTATAACACACAATTGATAAATGAAAAAACAAACCAGAAAACATAATTTACGAAGCCAATTTTACCTCAAGGTACTCTCCTCTGACGACAGTGAGCTCTTTATCATTGTTAGCTGTCCTTGGATAAGTGACCCTCACGATACGACCTCCCCGAGCTGAGACCCCACGAGCCCACGCTTCACCCAGGTCATCCACTAAAAGTAAACTTAGTTACAGAGTTTTTTTACGCATTTTAAAAATGAAATTGTAAAAATTACCTTCTTCATGCCTATAAGGATCCCTTTCAGGTGACGAAGCAACCGACCTTGGGCTCCTGAAAATTATTAAACAATATTTGTACATAGTTTCAAAAGTATTAACTGAAATTTATTAGTGGCAACACTACATCTGTCAAAATATTTGTGACAGATGAAGCTAAGCTGTCAAAAATAAACGGTCCTTCGCTTATGATACGTATTAACAAATATTTCCATATGACAACAAAAACAAACAAACAAACAAACCTGGTAAAAGGTGCATATTGTTCCCCATACAAGTCCTGCTCCTCCGGCTGATATTGATAGTTACCTGCGCGGGGGGCGGTCTCTGCGGGGGGAGAGCTTCTACGAGGGGACGGTCTAATTAGAAAGACACATGAAACAGACACATACATAAAAGATGACGTACACAACCAGATCACATGGACTAAATTCCCAACACCTTATAAAAAATGTTTTAATACAAGGATGCAGCAGTTGATTTCGTTACCTTCTTATTGGCTGATCATCGACTTGGTAATCAGGTGACCATCCATCCAAAAATACAGGCTGATATGGTGGTATTGTCGTCTTCCATTGCTCCCTGAAACATGTATAAAATTAATAACTGCCCCCTTTTACTGAAATCATTTCTATTCAACCTAAATATGTATACGGGACATTCTTTTACAAACCGAACAGATTTTGGCAAAAATTGACTGACACATTTTTGATTTGGCTGAAACATTTTTTACAGGTTCTATATTGAAAAAAAAGGGACCTGTATTTTAAAAGCTAGCCAGTATTGAAAATTCGCAATTTTGATGATTTCGGGCTTGAGGATTAATTTTCAAAAATTCACAACTCAGGTTCTACTTGTGATACAGACTGGTTTTTTACATCATTTTTAAGGTAAAAGAACAAGCTTTAAGAATAAAATACCTTTGAAAAAAATAAAATAACTATTTAAGATTGTTATTAACGATTGAATTTTTTAAATTGATTGATGAATTAATGAGTGTCGGTCAGAAAGGTGTTCGGTTTGTAAAAGAATGTCCCATATAGGTATATAATCTATCGATCATATTACCTGGGAATAAGCCAGGCGTCTCCCAGCGAATGCCAAAGTTCAGTCTCCTTGCTGGTGACGCAGTTGGCAAGCAGATTAAGTGCTTCCCGCGTGAGAAGTGGCTGCACCACACGTGCTGCCAATCGTCCGTCTGGACTCACTTCATGAGACGCGTCTACTATTAATGCTGAAATATGCACTTGGTTTACGTGACGTCATTAAAATGCAGGTAGTGCTAGATTTTATTAGGACAATATCACTATCCCTACTAATATTATAAATGTGAATGTGAGTTTGTTTGTTACGTTTTCACGCAACAACTACTTAACCGATCATCATGAAACTTTGTACACATATTTTTGGAGGTACTACAAGTAACATAGTAAAATTTTTTTTACTATAGTTTCCAACTGACTATAGTTTCAGCTGTTTGGAATCATATTGATTCATTTCTATTGAAATGATCTCTGATACTGAAAGCTAGTATGATATAAATGAGAAAATTCCACTAAGATTTCGGAGAGGCAAATAACTAGAAGAAATCACAAGAAGCTCGCTAATCATAGCCTGTACAATATAATATTAGTAGTGAAGCACATTCAAAATAAAGCTAGTAGCCAAGTATATAAGCACACTAACACACACACACAATCATCTCAGGCACACTAGGTAGTCAAGATGAACCAAGTCTTCCTTACCTAGAGGAGTGAACAGAAAATGCACCAGCTCAGGCGCATTGGGGTCGTGGATGTGAGTCCTCAGCCGCGCCAACAAGCAGAACGACAGCTTGAACTTCTGCAGCACGTCCACGAACTCCCGCTCCGGAGGTGGCCGCGTTCTTAATGCTAACATTCCTTCACCAGCTCCTGATGCTTCCTTTTTACCTTTTCTTGATCTGTAGTATGCATGAAAATAGTATTATTAACATGAGTTAATATAATTGGTTGTTTCAGGCGTTACTTTGCGGAAATCCATATTAAAGGAAATTATCTAAAATTATTTTGCTTATAATTCCCGCTACAACATTCAGTAATCAGTAATGATGCCACGTGAAGTGGCGAAACGCGTCGAGACAAGTTATTGAATGTTGTAGCGGGAATTATAAGCAAAATAATTTTAAATAATTTCCTTTAACATGAGTTATGTTATGTCAACAGGACGTAATATTAGATTTAAGATCAGTAGTTTGAAACGCTGACATCATAACACCTTCGATAATAACAATAAAGTATAATGATTAACGAAACATTAGAACAATGACAATAACAGTTAAATTTAATAGTGTTCACTTTGTAATTTTAGTATATACGCAAAAATCAAAATAAACAAGATCAATGAACGTCACGACCTCACACGAGAACCTTGTCTTTATTTAGTAACACCTTCCACTGCTGGTACACAAAAGAACACAAATTGTTCATGGTAGGACTATAATCACAATTTAAC